>CM060959.1:42650605-42693105 GCA_030765055.1 Mantis religiosa | reverse complement strand
ATGGGAAAATATAGAAGAAAAGAAATCTTTGAAATTTTATAAACAATTAAAGGCAGAATGGGGTAGAGAAAAATATATAGATCAATGTGACAAAACTGGAAGAGGAGGTATAGCATGGATGAGAGTAGGAATAATATAGCTAAAAAGGTTGAGAAGTAATGAGGTAGCGATATGTGAATTTTGTGGAGATGAAAAGAGCACTACCTGACATAATGTAAGGAGTTAACAAATTAATAATAATAACCCATGGCCCGACAGCCCTTAATGGGCCAAGGCCTACCCACCTGACTGCCGGCCTCACGCCCACTTACGCACGGCAGAGGTGGACGGTCATCCAACCGATACGGGGAGAAGATGTGGTCAGCATCTCGGCATCCCCCAGCCGGAATGTTGGTTTCCGTGACCAGGGCCGTTTACCTAGCATAAGCTCCTCACTTTCCTCACGATGCTGAGTGGGCACCCGGGAACTAAAATCCGCACCCCATGGATAGGATCGAACCCTGGCCGCTTTCCGTGGCCAGGGACCAAGGCATGCTGCCTTAGCCCGCTACGCCACGGCCCAGGACAGTTAACAAATTACAGAAGAAAAATATGAGATAAGAAATGGGACAGTGTGTGCAAAGAGGTAGTAGCGTTACGCATGTTAACAGGGATGGGTGAAAAGAAAAATAGATATATAAGAGAATTCTTATATAAGTTAATAGAAAAGTGGATTAGGGTAAAAGAAGCCATGGTCAAGAAGAAATGATATCAAGCTGCTCAGGAAAACCAATTATATTTGTACAGGATGTATAATAGCGCATGTTCGATGTTAAACTCATTGTACTGAAAATGTAATGGAAACTGTACATAATAAATGCTAAATAAATGCTAAAATATTCGACTTTTAGTTTTTGAGTTCACAGATACATGCACACACAAACAGACCTTTTCCTAAACTGGCCACGCCGTGGCTCAGTGGTTAGACCGCTTGGCTCTCACCAAGGCGGCCCGGGTTCGATCCCAGGTGACCGCAAAGTGAGATTTGTGGTGGACAACACGGCGTTGGGGCGGGTTTTCTCCAGGACCTCCGGTTTCCCCCGCCATCTCATTCCACCGGTGCTCCATCTTCATCTCATGCATCACCAGTGTCACCGCCTGCGGTGCCGTATGTAGTAAAAGCGGGCGTTAAACACTACACATTTCCTAAACATTTGTTTACTCTAGAGGCTAGAAAGCATCAATTTCTGATAAAATATGATGTTGCAACTATTTTGAAATTCAACATGATTTCTCTTACTTAAACATGGTACAGAAAGTCAAAATGGTACGAGGGCTGTTCAATAAAGAATGATCACAGCATCTTTTTGACAACCTATCTTTACTCATCCTCATAATTTTGATGATCCTTCTCAAAATAGTCTCCCCTGAATGCGATGCCCTTGTCTCAGCGTTTCTGCCAGCCTTCAAAGACATGCTGGAAACCATTTTGACAGATCCTTCAAAATCGCCTCTTCAGCATTCACCACTGCTTCTGATGATGGATAATGCCTCCCATGAAGGCGTTTCTTCAAGTTAGTGAATAGAAGAAAGGTCACATGGGGCTAAATCCGTGCTATAGGGAGGGTGAGGGATGCACTTCACGTTGATTTTTGCAAGATATTGAGCAACAACATTGGCAATATATGGCCGCGCATTATCGTGGTAAAGCATCCAGCCTGCTTCACTTAAATGTGGCACCCAATGAAATGTTCAATATTCCATAAAGTTATCTTAAGGTAATTTGTAGATCCTCTCTCACAACGGCAGCAGCAGTGTTGATGTTTTCTTCCGTAAGAGCAGTAACTGGAGCACCGGCTCCACCTTCCTTTGAAATTGACTCTCTCCCCTCTTTAAACATTTTAAACCACCTTCGAGCTGTGCTGTAGGGAAGAACAGACTCTCCATAGGCCTCCTGTAACACTTTATAGGCATCAACTGAAGATTTGTTGAGACGAAAGCAGAATTTCAAAGCCGCATATTGTTCCCTGCGTGTTACCTCCATTGCAGCGGTAGGCGATACTGAACTTGCCTGGCTTTCACAGGCGGGAACCTGGAGTTACCAACAATGAAACTACTACGGCGTGTTTGTTTCACATTAAGCTAACAGAATATAATAAGGTTGAATTTTAGTGCCAAAAATTATGACCGTAAAAATTATGATCATTCATTATTGAACAGCCCTAGTAATTTCATTGGATTTACCAGTTTGGTTCCTTAGAAATCATGAGACACTTACACAAATCTGGAATTTATTTTGCTCTTTCTTGCACAAGTTACCCTTCTGAGAAACGGTCGCTTTTTGTACACATGTAGATACATAATTGCAGTAATGTTACACTTTATAGCACTGTGATGAAATATCTCATCAAGAGACTTTTATGAACCTCGTAAGTTTTGATATTACGTAATGACAGTGAATAAAATACGTTTTATAACAGGAAGGCGTAATTTATGTCCCTCTGGTGTTTCATAAATCTCTAAGTCACAAAGTCAACACCTGAGTACTACATCTGTTATTGACAGGCTGGAACTACGTTGTCCAAGTAAAAGGTCTACTAGAAAATAATTGCTAAGGGGAAGGCAGCTATGGTAGGATTGAGAACCTGTAAAGATAAGTTAGACATGCCAATAAAATGGTTTGAGAGGCTATATGAGATAATGGTAGAGGTAAAAGTGATATATGTAGTAGAGATTTGGGGAGGCTCATGGATAAGTAACAAGGTTGACAATATGTACAAGTTATTCTGTAAAGAGGCTCTTGGATTGACAAGGACGGCTCCAGGTGAAGTAGCACTTCTTGAAATGGGGAGGACTGGTAGAAAAGGAATAATCTTGGAGAGAATAGTGAAATTTTGGTTTATCTGTTTGAGTAAGGAGGGTGGAAATATGTGCATGGAATAACAGAGGGCATTAATAAATAAGAACAGTTGGTGGAAAGTGCTAGAGAGAACTATGGACAAAATAGGATTGGGGGATATATGGACAGCAGGTGCAGGTAATGAGAGAGGATTTTAGAAAAAGGTAAGGACAAGAATGGAAGACATAGAGATATGGGGAAGATGGTAAACAAAAGTTCATTGAAGTTTTATAGGATTTTGAAGAGGGACTGAGGAAGAGAAGGTTATATAGACCACTGTAGTAGGATTAAAAGGGAGGGATTAGCATGGATAAGAACAGGTGCAATATTTATGAAAGGATTAAGGTGGAGTGAGGTAGGAATATGTGAATTATGTGTGGGGGGAGGGGAGAAAGTGTAGAGCAGTATGTAGTAAGATGTGAAGAAGTTGAGAAGTGGAGGAAGGAGGCATGGGAGAAAAAATGAGACAACGTTGAGGATAAAATTGTAACAGTAAGAATGCTAACAGGGAAGCAACGGAATAGGAATAAAAATGTAGGAAGATTTCTTGGCAAAATGAAAGATAAATGGTTGAGGATAATTAGAAGCAAAAGTTAGAAAGGAGGGAAGGGAGTAGGGGCGGAGGAAGGATTTTGTAGGCAAAAGTAAGGGATACAGGTAATCCCTCATTGAAGCATAAGGCTGTTATGCCAAGCTGGCTGAGGGGTGAAAGAAGGTAGTCACTCAATTTTTGTATATAGGTTAAAGACGAATAGTATGTAAATAAAAAGGTTCTCTGTAATATAACTGTAAATTATTTTCTTATGTACAAATATATATCAAATTAAAAGGTCTACTACGTTAAATTAATCACTATAGGGTGATGCTAGTCATTTTAATATATTAATATAAGTATAAATTGAAGGAGAATATTATATTTTATTTCTTCAACCCATTTGGGCACCGGATAGAGGAGAACTTTGATGTGTCTAAAATATTCTTGCAAAGGCTTATTCTATTATGTTCCATGTAATCGATCTAAACCTTCATTACAAATTGACCCATTTCGTTGAGATGAAAATCTGGTAAGTTAAAATGACCAGGAAGAAACGATCGGCAGATTTCCAGTTGAAGAGGTATAAATATTTAAAAATTCAAAACCAATATCAAAGAACTTTTATCAAGCCTAGGTTATACTTAGCAGTTCTTGCTCTCTTTCTTTGCAAATCAGCCTAACTTGTTGCAAAAACCTTTTGGCGGAACATTTTCCGTTACAACAGTTGTTTCACGGCAACTCATAAATCGCCCAAACCATGTACCAAAATAATATACGCTCATCTCACGGCCACCTATGTTTACATGACGACCCCGGGGAAGTCCTTGTGAGCTTACACGCAATTATTGTCTATTGCCGACAAGCTAATGAAAACCAGAACCTGACAATGACCTAGATATGCTTCTTGCAACAGCCCATCCCGTCGCATATGCACCTCTCTTAGCGTAACAAATATTACAGCTTCACAGTAGTTCTCCTTAAAACAAGATTAAGATCCGCTTCTGTACAAGAAAGTGTAACTGTCCTGTCACAAGACAGCTGAAGGGAGTGCTGTTTGGGGAAACTTTCCGACAGTGCTAGAGGATTACTAACAAGTTTTATATTCTTCATTGTTTCCTAGAACCACAATTTCTTGTGACTGCTTGCCCCAGTAAGGCCAGGCTTAAAGATACTTTTTCCATCTGTGGTAGAAGCTATTCTTTAGAAGTCGGCAACATGTATGTCTCTTATGGTTTAACACTTATGCAAAATTCATTCAGAATAAGGGTATTCCCAGAAAATTGCGGGTATGCATTTCGATTGTCATAAAAATAGCTTTAAACTGTAACATTTTAAGCAAAACTTTTAGAGCCATCTTTAAGAAAATCAAAACGTTTGGAAACTGTTTCATGAAAGGGTTAATCTGGGGTGCGGATATACACCCATATACGTACCATTTTCTATTTCTTTTTTAATTCAGGACATCGTAAAAATTGTATTTGTAGTGAAATATAAGTGGGTGTGTCCTATGGGACTTTTGCGCATACCACCTGAACCTCATTCCAAAGTGTTTCTAGGTTACGTGATTTACGTTTGTACATTTCATCTTTCACTATGCCCCGAAAGAACGAAGCCAGCGGCGTAAGGTCAGGAGAGCATTGTGACCGTTAATTTTAATTCTAAACTTTATATATATATATATATATATATATATATATATATATATATATATATATATAACAATTTGTAGCTTGAACCTTCACTTATGTTATAAGAAATCATGATACTTTTCTTATAATTTGTCCGGGATCGCGATTTCATGTAAAATTTTTACACATCCTCAGCCGGAAACAACAAAGCTGTTGCCATAGTTACGAACGCTAGATGTTAATATGTTCTTAGCGGCAAACCCGCATACCAGTGTTAAATTGATTGGGTTCTAGATGGAGCCATGATTTCTCTTATCCTCAGGTCAATGGTTGTAGGAAATGGATTTTGGTGGTTGTTGGCTACTCAGTCATATTAATAACACTTTGTTGCAGAATTATTTGGTTTAATTCCTACTAAGTTTGCTTATCGACTTGGATCGGTGACCACCTATTAGTAAAATTCCTAACATAAATTCAATTTTACTTGAAACACTGGATTACTTGTTTAAAGTTACTTCCGCGCGGTTTCCATTTCTTCTTTATACGGCGACTACTTTGCTCTAATAAACTTCTATTACTGCTTCCACTTACGCTGGTTGCGCTATTCTTAAGTTCCCTACATTTCAGACTTATAAATCTTCGCTTCTCTTCTTAACGCGCATGAACACGTACTTCCTGTAGTAGTATCACCTTTTAAGTAAGTTTTTCTTACTTCACGATTCAGTTCGAAGCTTATTCTGACCCCCTCTCTAACGTTATCACATGACCAAACTAGCTCACCCTTCTCAAATGTTACATTATTATTGGTTTCTCATTTATTTCGAATTTTCGCATTGGTTTGCAAAACTCATCTAACTCATTGACGTTCAGCCCACCCTGAGTTGGGGAACGCCTACCCTGAGTTGTTTGTAACGGTATACATCGTTATCAAATCAGCGAAGTAAATCTCTTTAGCGTTCATGCTCAACTGCATTTTGAAAACCCCTTTGTTCCGACACATTCCTGGCTGGAAGTATACTATAGTTGTCAGACATTGAACTTTCACTAGCATAAAGAAGGTAACGGTCCTTCCTTCCTGTCTCTGCGAAGTGTACAGATTTTTACAAGAATATTTTCTCTGCCTTGCCTGGATGCTAGTATATATGTAATATTAAATTATATTCTTCCCTTCTTATTCTTTAATTCAACTGCTATTTTAATCATTATTCTATCCATTCTAATTTCATATTATTATTACAAGATTTTTATATTTGTTTAGCAAAGCATTTTCATTAATTTATCTTTTTTTAATTATCTGATTTCGATTAATTCGCGGACTCCTAATCGCTGCCTGATACTGCGGTTACATCTTGTTAGTACTACCAACATCTGAAAATAAGACAAATTTAAAAACATAATTGACTGTCGGTATTTCAAAATTCATTACGCGGATTTTTTTTAATAAATATCTTTTCCCAAAACATTAAATCTATCGGACCATTTAATTGTTTTAAAATTTAACTTAACAGTAACAATAATTTAAAAGTAGGGTATGATGACCGTTGTAAAGTCTGTCTAGTCAACTCGAGTGCAGTTGCCTCGCGAAGGAAACGGACCCTACTGCCCACTAATGACCGTCATAAATCGATCTCCACACTTCATAAATGGAACACTGTCGTTGTAGACCAATAGCAACCCTGATTTTCCCGAAGTGATAGTCGCGTGTCTACTCCACGTGGAGTCTCAGTTGCCAAAGTTCCAACTTCCAGTTGATCTGTATCATTATGTGCAGAAATTCGTTGTGTGTCACGATGTGGAGACCGTGGGAGGGAAATGCAGTGGTAAATGCAAATGAAGTAGTAGATAACTTTCAGTCAAGTGAAAATAGTCAAAGTGATGGCAATAGTGTGAATAAATTGGAAAGTGTTACTGGGCCGAATTAAGTTACTGGAGGAGCCTCAAAAAACAAAGTTATAACGGGAACTCTTTCTAAGCAAATTCAAGCGCTTGTTTTGAACACATATAAATATGTGTTGAAAAACTATCTTGGTAAGGAGTCATGCAATGAATCTG
Organism: Mantis religiosa; assembly: GCA_030765055.1. Taxonomy (NCBI): domain Eukaryota; kingdom Metazoa; phylum Arthropoda; class Insecta; order Mantodea; family Mantidae; genus Mantis; species Mantis religiosa. The sequence goes on along the minus strand of CM060959.1, from coordinate 42,686,012 downwards.
ATAAATTCTGGGTATTCACAGAAATACAGTAAGAAAAATGGTAACGAATGGAATACCAAAGACGTCGATCAAGTGTGAAAACAAAAGGAAACGTTTCTCTAAAGTAGATAATTTCACATGCGATTTAATTCGTCGAGAAATTTATAGATTCTATGCAAAAGGGAAAGCGCCCACCTTAGGCGAATTGGTTGCACATTTGCAAGAAATTTGTGATTTTCCTTATGGACGCTGCATTGGTGCGGCCTCCTAAAGGAGCTGGGTTTCAAATACCGCACTTTAAATAAAATATATATGACATATATGTCAAAGCTAAAGAAGTTTCGCAGTAATTGTGTAGTGTTTAACGCCCGCTACATACGGCACCGCAGGCGGTGACACTGATGATACATGAGATGAAGATGCAGTACCAGTGGAATGAGATGGTGGGGGAAACCGGAGGTCCCGGAGAAAACCCGCCCCAGCGCCGTGTTGTCCACCAAAAATCTTACTTTGCGGTCGCCTGGGATCGAACCTGGGCCGCCTTGGTGAGAGCCAAGCAGTCTAACCACTGAGCCACGGCGCGCCCTTTCGCAGTAAAGACATAAGATAATTTATTCTGACGAAACTTCGTACGATACTCATGACGTATAGAGAAAGATGGCAACCTTGCAGGAAGGACTGGGAGAAGGGGAGTCGATGTTGTAGAACGATTATAAGGGTTCGTCAAAGGAGGCAGCGGAACTGCATACGACTCTACTGGACTGCCGGGGTTGGCCTCTTCGCTGCCGTGGTTTCTTGGGATGGCCCCTCTGTTTTTCACCTCATCCTTCCTCCTGGGGGTGTCCCACTTGGGGACAGGTACATACCGTAAGACCACGTTTGGGATTCCGTGCCGAATTCCCTCTATAGCGTAGTCCAGTCCAGGCCAGGCCAATCAGTACATATCATAATAAAGTTTAATGTACATGTGGAGAAATGGGAAATTAGTATATAACATACACATGTGCTTAATATAAAATGTTTTTGTGCAATTTGCTGCCCTCTTGCATATCGTGATCATCAGATCTCGTGAAGAAAATCTCATGGATGGAAAATTCCACATTTGCTGCCATTGTCTCCACAAGGCCACAAGGAAACAGGAGATATGAATGGAGCGTCGCACATTGATGTAAGATAAAAACAGGAATCTTGCGTTTTGTGGTGGTTTGCTGCACAAGGAACCGTGGAAATTCTGCAAGGTGAGCATCGGCCTGCAGGGAAACAAAGAACTGCAGTCTGGGAGGAGCAATCGATTCTACATTAAGGCCTTCACATTCAAGGTGCATTCTCAGGGTCTAAACTGTTCGTTTACACAGTTTAAACATTCTATGCTAATATATTCATATTTCTAGGGCTTCTAATATTAATATATGTTCAAGTGGATTGGGTGCTACAGCACAGTTCCCGTTCTGAAGCTTGTTCTTGACAACCTATCCCGAGAAAATTCATGGTATACACGTTATTTTAGTGCAAGCAGTTTTAATTATATGTTATTTCGATCAAAATGGATATAAAATATCAAATTAATTTTTGATAAACATTGATCAAAAGATGACGTAATTGAGAAAATGAATATCTTACTCAACAAATGAACTGGTTTGATAAAGGTATGAGGGTGCGTCAAAAGCAATGCCTCCTATTTCTTTTTTCCTTAAATAAGTAAGTTATGTGAAAATTTTGAATTTTGCGCAATTCCTCAACCCTTGTTCACCAATCCGCTGCAGTAGTAACTTCCTAAGCCAACAGGTGTCAGCACTGCATCCTCTTTAAAAGTGGCTGACATCGACATTCGCATTAGACAGCGTTCTGTGATTGAATTTTTGACTGCGGAAGGTGAAACGCCAATTCGCATTTACGAAAGGCTAAAACATGTATATGGTGATGCAACGGTGGAAGTCAGCACTGTTAGACGATGGGTTCGTCGTTGTAACGAAGCTGAAGGACAAACACTATTGGCAGATGAAAAGTGAAGTGGCAGGCCGGTGACTGCAGTGACTCCATGCAACATTCAGCGAGTCGATGACATCATTCGTGGTGATCGCCGAGTAACAACAGGTGAATTGTGTCGCACTACCTCCCTCAGTAAAGGCAGTGTGATGACGAATATTCAACAACTGAGCTACTCAAATGTTCGTTCACGTTAGGTACCAAGAATGTTAACCGCTCAAAACAAAGAAACAAGGAAAACAATAGCCTCCGAACACTTGCTGTGCTTCAATTTGGAGGGAGAGGAGTTTCTGGAAAAAAAATTGTTACTGGAGACGAAACATGGGATCAATTTTATGAACCTCAATCAAAGAGGCACACAATGGAATGCCAACACAACGTCACCGAAGAAAAAAAAATTAAAACTCAGCGGTCGTCAGGGAAAGTTATGACGACAGTGTTTTGGGATGCAGAGAATGCTTATGATTGGTTTTTTGGAGCAGGGATGCACAATAAATTCTGTGCAATACGTCAGCACTCTCAAAAAGCTGAAAGCACGTCTTCGCCGAGTTCGCCCAACGAAAACTATGGCGGATGTTCTTCTGCATGACAATGCAACACCACTTTACAGTCGTTACACCACTGCAGAAATTGAGAAATTGGGATGGCAAGACTTACCTCACCCCCCATACAGCCCTGACCTGGCACCATCAGACTTTCATCTGTTCGGGCCACTAAAGGAAGCTCATCGTGTGATTCATTTTGAAGATGAGGAGGCTGTGAAAACGTCCGTGCGTCAATGTCTTAGGTAGCAAGACCGTGTGCTTTAGCACAATGGAATACATGCCCTAGTTAAAAGGTGGACCAAAACTGTGGTAAAGGACGGAGATTATATTGAATGGTGACAAATTAATCGTCAACGTTGTAGATTTCAAGAAAAAACTGATAAAATGTTATATGAGAGAGGTATAAGTATTGAACAATTTTAAACTAATATTTCCTGAATGATTAATATTTTGAAAATGGTTAACTCCCAGAAAAATGTATTTGACATAAATGATATACTTCAACGACATCCACCGAGTGGGATGGTTTAGGCGGTTTCGTCTGTGGTCCGCATTCGGGAGGCTCGGGTTCGATTCCCGTGTCCGACCTACCTGAACCATGGGTTTTTTCGGGGTTCTCCCGAGTCGCTAGACGTATGCTGGGTAGGTTAATTAGATTTCCGGAATTCTCCATTATCATTTCACATCATCTCTCATCTGGTGGTCTCTTTCAGGGTAGAAGTGTCGGCGGGTGTCACGGCGGTGCATGGCAGGATGATATGCTCTGAGGAAAACTACTTCCTCCTCCATTAGTTCGGTTGCCGGTCTCCGCACCTCTGCTGGTACCATTTCGGGACCACCAGGCAGGGAATTTTGGGGATAGGATCGCCTGCCTGGAACATATGGGGCTTGGCTGCTGGGCTCGTGGCCGTCCCGCAGTAGGGGAGCAGGTCCGTTGCCCTGGCCTGTCTGGCGAAGTCTCTATCCAAGTAAACTGTAGGGACTCTGCCCTCTGTGCTGTCGAGGCTACTTGGGTCGACCACCCTTGTCTCCTTTGCCTCATCCCGGGGGTGCTCCCACTCGGGGGCATAAGAACAATGGCCCTACGTACCGAATCACCTGCGTAATGAAATCCCAATCCACAACACGTTAATGTTAATGTCAGAGGTTCTCCTCCCATTAGTCTTGGACCCGTAGGACCACGGATCCGGGCCTCCTTCGACCAGGGAGTTACCGAGCTGTCCCAAAAGGGCGCCCGGTGCTTCCGTGGGGCTTTCCATAGGGCAAGACCTAGGGACTAAAAAGTGCCCCTCCCCCATCTGGTCCTATGGACTCAAGAGGGGATGGAAGTGGATACGCCACCTACGCGCGCCAATCCCAAAGGGGAAGGCTACCGATTAACCTCGGTGGGGCCGCCTGGTGATCTAGCACACCTTCTACTAGCTATGCTGGCTAGTACGCGGGAATATTAATGGCTTCCCTCAACCCCGTCCGGAGACGTACCCTATCACCCACGGGTATCGGGAACAACTGCCTCTCGAGACCAACCCAATCCGAACAACTCCCAATCAGGGAGGGGCTCGAATGTTCGGCCCGAAGTTCCTCTAGTAACGTCAGAGGTACCACGAGTGCTAAGGGTCCGCAGCGCTCGCATCACGGCAGCTGAAGGGGAGGATCCTCTCCCCTACGGGGCCAATCCACGACATCCACATTTTTTGTGTTTAAGGTTTTGTCCACCGTTTATATTTATCTTTATAATAAGAAATAAAGAATCAAGTACACTTCGGTGGCTATGTGTTCCCAGAAAATTGAAGATATGTATTTTATTTGTTATGAAAATGTCTTGAACATAAGCAATCCTAATCACAATGTTTGGTCCTCAAACCGTTATTTCCAATGAAATGTGGTATAGAGTGTTTTGGTACTGCTATAGATTCTGTATTACTAACCTACATCATACGAGGGTGGGTCAAAAAGTAACGCCTCCTAATTTTTTCTCTTTTAATTGCCAAGAAAATTGAATCCAATTTACATAGCTTGAAAATTACAAAATTGACGATTAATTTGTTACTATTCAGTATAATCTCCATCCTTTTCCACAGTTTTGGTTCACCTTTTAACTAGGGCATATATTTCAGTGGGTAAAACACACGGTCTTGCTTCCTAAGCCTTTGACCCACTGACGTTTTTACAGCCTCCACATCTTCAAAATGAATCCCATGATGGGCTTCCTTTAGTGGCCCAAACAGATGGAAGTCTGATGGTGCAAGGTCAGGGCTGTATGGGGCGTGAGATAAGACTTGCCATCCCAATTTCTCAAATTCTGTAGTGGTGTAACGGATGGTGTGTGGTCTTGCATTGTCATGCAAAAGAAGAACATCCACCATAGTTTTTGTTGGGCGAACTCGGCGAAGACGTGCTTTCAGCTTTTTGAAACTTCTGACGTATTGGACGGAATTTATTGTGCATCCCTGCTCCAAAAAGTCAATCATAAGCACACCCTCTGCATCCAAAATTACTGTCGCCATAACTTTCCCTGCCGACCGCTGAGTTTTGAATTTCTTTTTTCTTCGATGACGTTGTGTGATGCCGTTCCATTGACTGCCTCTTTGATTCAGGTTCAAAAAATGAACCTACGTTTCGTCTCCAGTAACATTTTTTCCAGAAACTCCTCTCCCTCCAAATTGAAGCGCTGCACGTGTTCGGAGGCTATTGTTTTTCTTGTGTCTCTGTTTTGGGCGGTTAACATTCTTGGTATCCAACGTGAATAAACTTTTGAGTAACCCAGTTGTTCAATAATCGTCATCACACGGCCCTTACTGAGGGAGGTAGTGCGACACAATTCACCTGTTTTTACCCGGCGATCACCACGAATAATGTCATCGACTCGCTGAATGTTGCATGGAGTCACTGCAGTTACCGGCCTGCCGCTTCGCTTTTCATCTGCCAGTAGTGTCTGACCTTCAGCTTCGTTACAGCAACGAACCCACCGTCTAACAGTGCTGACATCCACCGTTTCATCACCATACACATTTTTTGGTCTTTCGTGAATGCGAATTGGCGTTTCACCTTCCGCAGTCAAAAATTCAATCAAAGAACGCTGTCTAATACGAATGTCGATGTCAGCCATTTTGCAAGAGGATGCAGTGTTGCCACTTGTTGACTTAGGTAGTTATTACAACAGGGGATTGGAGAAGAAGGTTTGGGGAATTGCGCCAAATTCAAAGTTTTCACATAACTTACTTGTTTAAGAGGAAAAAATAGGAGGCGTTACTTTTTTACCCAACCTCGTACAGAAGGTAATAAAATAATTAACGATGCAAGTAAGATCAGAGAATATGTCACGCTCTAAAGATCTTGACGCTGGACCGTCAGCTGACGTTTATCGCTTTTACTAAACCTGCCTTCATTTGTTATCATACTTTATTACACTACCACCACCTGGGAGATATTTTGTGCTCATATTTTACTAGTTATAAAATCTGTCAGGGAGAGATAAATTGCTTTAAGAAGGAACATTTCATTACCAATCCTCTGGCTTACATAACACGATTTAACTTAGCAGTCAACGGCTATGATTTGTGATACATGCAGCAGCGCAGTTAACAGAGCAGAGGAAAAATTATGCATTAAAATGGTGCACTGGCTGCCACTGTGATCTGCTGGTTAACATTCTAGCTTCCAAAACAGCAGTCTCAGGTTCCATTCCCGGTTGGAAGGTTTATCGATGATTACTACACATCTTCCAGAGCGCCTAAAAGTTGCAAGTATCTGAATGTATGAATTTAAAGACCAAAATAACTGTACACTAAGCGAATTTACACTGTACACTGGAGATTTTTTCCAACCATATTCTTGACAGAATATATAAGATGTTAAAGATAAAGGCGGTAATAAAGGTAAGATAAAGGTGGCTCAATAAGTAATGCAACACATTTTTTTCTGAAACAGGTATTGCTTTATTCAGCATTCAAATGCACCATTACATTCCCCAATCTTTTAGCTATGCAACATTATTTTTCAACGTAATCTCCGTTCAGTAGTACGTCTTTACGCCACCTTCAAATGAGGGCCTGTAGGCCTGCACGGTACCATTCCACTGGTCGATGTCGGAGCCAACGCCGTACTGCATCAATAACTTCATCATCCGCGTAGTACGTCCCACGGATTGCGTCCTCCATTGGGCCAAACAGATGAAAATCCGACAGTGCTAGATTGGGGCTGTAGGGAAGATGCGGAAGAATAGTCCACTGAAGTTTGTGAGCTCTCTCGGGTGCGAAGACTTGTGTGAGGTCTTGCATTGTCATGGAGTAGAAATTCGTTCAGATTTTTGTGCCCACTAACACACTGAAGTTGTTTCTTTAATTTTCGAAGAGTAGCACAATACACGTCAGAGTTGATCGTTTGACCATGGGGAAGGAAATAGAACAGAATAAACCCTTTAGCGTCCCAGAAGACTGTTGCCATGACTTTACCGGCGGAGAGTATGGCTTTAAAGCTTTTCTTGGTAGCGGAGTGGGTGTGGTGCCACTGTTGATTTCCGTTTTGTTTCGGGTTCTAAGTGTTTCTTCGCTGGTAACAATGACAAAAAACTGTCACTATCAACTTCATGACATGCAAACAATTCCGCACAGATGGTTCTCCTTTGCTCTTTATGTCTTCGATAAGACATCCAGGGACCCAGCGGGAACAAAACTTTGAATACCCCAACTGGTGAACAATTGTGACAGCACTACCAACAGAGACGTCAAGTTGAGCACTGAGGTGTTTGAGATCCGGCGATCATTTCGAATGAGGGGATTTCTTTTTAATTTACGTCCTCCAACATTTAGTCATATCGGACGATGAATGAAATGGGTGAAATGATGCTCAAATGAGTCCGGGGTCCATAGAGCTTAGTAACCCGACATTCGTCTTTCAGGATAAGGGAAAACACCGGAGAAAGCGTTATCCAGGTAACTCACCCTGACCGAGATTCGAACTCAGGACCTCTTAAACGTGAGGCAGACATGCTACCATCTACGCTGAGGCCGGCATCTCGAATGAATGTTCGCACGCTCCAACGTTGCAGGAGTCTCAGCTGTGCACAGCCTCCCAATACGCGGGAGATCACAGACTTTTGCTTGACCTAGCGGCAACTTTTTTGTGGTAATTTTACGTCCTCAAACGTTAAGTCATTTCGGACGGTGAGCGAGTTGCGTGAAATGATGCTCAAATGTGTCCAGGGTCCATGGAGCTTAGAGCTACCCAACATTCGTCTTACAGGATAGGGAAAACCCCGGAAAAAACCTTATCCAGGTAACTCACCCTAACCGAGATTCGAACTCGGGACCTCTTGAACGTGAGAGAGACACGTTACCATCTAAGCTACCGAGGCGGGCCTTGCGGCGATGATGGCAATGCTTTGCCCAAAGACTCACCGTGCTTTTGTCCACTGCCACAACACCGTAGACATTCTGCAAGCGCCTATGAATATCTAAGATGCCCTGCCAAAAGAAAGAAACTAAAATCACTGACCGTTTGTTTGGAACGCTCCTCCGTTACAGACGCCACTTTAAAAGCTCCGTATAGCGCTGTCATCTATCGGAAGTCAATGAAACTTTACGAGACGAAGCGGGAATGTTTGAAAATGTTCCACAAGAAGTACCAGGGTTTTGCAAACAAAATTGTCCGAAAAACATGTGTTACATTACTAATTGAAGTTACCTCTTATTATAGACATAAACGAAATAGCGATAGTCAAGTGTTTAACAAGTGAACACTGTGTGCTGGCTTTAAATTCCACGCTCTTTCAATTTAATTGCGAGAAACAAGAAGATACTCAAAATTAATTCAACATATTGAATACTTTGAGTCAGTAATAAAAGATACGTTGAAAATAAACTGTGTATTTTAAGGACGTTTGTGTCATATGTCTTCAGCTATTGCTTAAAATACAAGGTGTTTCAAAACAACACCGAACGAATATAAAGAAGTAGTCGTTCAGCTTCTATGTGACACATACAGATACTTTTACCGCCAAGAGAGCCGCATAAAATGCTCTTGAATGAGTGTGGATTAGGCAGTGACTGAAACAACGACGCGTGCCTCACGCTGTCAGGGTTCGCAGATATAGGTCACACGCCGTGCCGCGTGCTGTAGTTGTTTGTAAACATATCGACATACTCCGCAGTAGCTTGCTACTATTAAGAATTTCTTTGGCTTATGAAACCGCAATAAAGAAGCTCTTGCGTAATTATTGTTTATGAGTGTTTAACGTGTCCCAAAATTCCATTGTAGCTGTCCATGATGACAAATAACCTGGTGGACATATGCAACTTATAACTTTTAGAGGGAAGTTAATGTTAGTGAGGTTGAGGATGGAAGCATTAAATGATAAACAGAACAGAAAACAACATAAAAGAATTGTAGATAAATTAACCAAAACTAAATGCCTTATACAATGAGACGAGCACCTTATTTCACGTGTTTGATAATACTAAATAAAACATTTGTAGCTGAAAAGGAAGCTGTTGATATTTAAATTAAATGTTTAAAAGTATTGTACAATTAAAATCATAACAAAATGCTCTGAAGATAAACAAATAAATGTTATTACTGATGTAACTATTTTTACAATTCATATGTTTAATGAAACTGGATTAATCGTGCGTTCTTTGTACACCCTTCAGCTCTTCCATCCATCAAAACCATATCCGTTATTTTGGCGTTCGTATAGCACTCCATATTGCTTGGATTTGCTATCTAAGTACGCGCAAAATCCTCCCTGTTAGGATGGAATGTGTAGTTTTACACTGAAGAGCAACCTTGCAACTGTCCGAGTTATTAGTCGAATTTTGCACAAATAACTGCCCTTTGCCCCATTACCTGAAAGGTAGGCTAGAGTCACTGATAAAGAGCAAGCAGTAATGTTTTCGTTTTCTTGGCCGGTACGTCCCAATAACAACTTTTGAGGTTCACATACCAGTGGTTCCTGCACTGCCTAATCGCAAAGTCTTGTAATACTGAATGCTGCATAAAGTTATACCTAAGAGAATTTCAAACCGAAATTCGGACATGATACGTTATAAACTACACGAACGGCTATAATCGTTCGCTGTGGTTTTGAAACAACCTGTATTCAAGTTATACAACTTATATAAACTTTCTTATTCTAAGAAGTTTGAACATATACACTTCGACATTAAGTATTAATGTGTGATATTTTGATTATAGTTCTTAGATCCACTTTGAGAAAAAGAATTCGACATTTTGTAGTAACTACCCATGTAAGGGAGGGTTCACAAACTGATCGCAGGGTCGCGGCTTCAAACCGAGCCCTAACCATTGTAGTGTGATTAAGATGGACAGCCCATGGCAGTAGTTAACTTGCATGTAAATTAGCTCCTAATAGACGAAATTCCGGTACACCAGCAACACAGATATGATCCTAGCAGTTCATAGAAGTCGTTAACAGACAAAATTATAGAAATATATACTCTGAAAAGGTAGTCAGACTGAAAAATTTAATGCCATAGTCGAGATTGGAACCAGGGATATTCTGGTTGCCGTCCAGCCGCTCTAACCCTTGAGCTACTATGGCCAACGTGCCCATGTGACACTAAATTCTCCAACTGACTCGTGTTTTTACCGGTAAACCGCTTAGGAGTTCTCATAAACAAATGAGACCTTAATAGCGACTTACAACGTGTAAGTACTTTAAGGCACGGGTTTATAGTTAAGCACTATTAGGTCAGCTATTGGAAATTAACTGTTCTTTCACACTGGCCTTGTGTAGGCTAAAGTATGGAAAGAGTGGAGCCAGACTGAAAAATTCAATTCCATAATCGGGATTTGAATCACGGATCTTCTGGTTGCCGTCCAGCCGCTCTAACCTTTGAGCTACTATGGCCAACGTGCCGATATGACATTAAATTTTCCAACTGACTCGTGTCTTTCCCGGTAGACCACTTAGGAGTTCTCATAAACACATGAGACAACTACCTTAATGGCGACTTACAACGTGTAAGTACTTTAAGGCCCGGGCTTTATAGTTAAGCACTATTAGGTCAATTAATGGAAATTAACTGTTCTTTCACACTGGCCGTGTTTTGGCTAAAGTATGGAAAGAGTAGAGCCAGACTGAAACATTCAATGCCATAGTCGGGATTTGAACCACAGATCTGGTTTCCGTCCAGCCGCTCTAACCATTGAGCTACTATGGCCAACGTGCCGATATGACATTAAATTCTCCAACTGACTTGTGTCTTTCCCGGTAAACCACTTAGGAGTTCTCATAAACACATGAGACAACTACCTTGATGGCGACTTACGTGTAAGTACTTTAAGACCCGGGCTCTATAGTTAACCACTATTAGGTCAATTAATGGAAATTAACTGTTCTTTCACACTGGCCGTGTTTAGGTTAAAGTATAGAAAGAGTAGAGCCAGACTGAAACATTCAATGCCATAGTCGGGATTTGAACCACGGATCTTCTGGTTGCCGTCCAGCCGCTCTAACCATTGAGCTACTATGGCCAACGTGCCGATATGACATTAAATTCTCCAACTGACTTGTGTTTTTCCTGGTAAACCACTAGGAGATCTCATAAACACATGAGACAACTACCTTAATGACGACTTACAACGTGTAAGTACTTTAAGGCCCGGGCTTTATAGTTAAGCACTATTAGGTCAATTAATGGAAATTAACTGTTCTTTCACACTGGCCGTGTTTTGGCTAAAGTATGGAAAGAGTAGAGCCAGACTGAAACATTCAATGCCATAGTCGGAATTTGAACCACAGATCTGGTTGCCGTCCAGCCGCTCTAACCATTGAGCTACTATGGCCAACGTGCCGATATGGCATTAAATTCTCCAACTGACTTGTGTTTTTCCCGGTAAACCACTAGGAGATCTCATAAACACATGAGACAACTACCTTAATGACGACTTACAACGTGTAAGTACTTTAAGGCCCGGGCTTTATAGTTAAGCACTATTAGGTCAATTAATGGAAATTAACTGTTCTTTCACACTGGCCGTGTTTTGGCTAAAGTATGGAAAGAGTAGAGCCAGACTGAAACATTCAATGCCATAGTCGGGATTTGAACCACAGATCTGGTTTCCGTCCAGCCGCTCTAACCATTGAGCTACTATGGCCAACGTGCCCATGTGACATTAAATTCTCCAACTGACTCGTGTTTTTCCTGGTAAACCGCTTAGGAGTTCTCATAAACAAATGAGACCTTAATAGCGACTTACAACGTGTAAGTACTTTAAGGCACGGGTTTATAGTTAAGCACTATTAGGTCAGCTATTGGAAATTAACTGTTCTTTCACACTGGCCTTGTGTAGGCTAAAGTATGGAAAGAGTGGAGCCAGACTGAAACATTCAATGCCATAGTCGGGATTTGAACCGCGGAATTTCTGATTGCCGTCCAGCCGCTCTAACCCTTGAGCTACTATGGCCAACGTGCCGATATGACACAAATTTTCCAACTGACTCGTGCTTTTCCCGGTAAACCACTTAGGAGTTCTCATAAACACATGAGACAACTACCTTAATGGCGACTTACTATGCTGTAAGTACTTTAAGGCCCGGGCTTTATAGTTAACCACTATTAGGTCAATTAATGGAAATTAATTGTTCTTTGACACTAGCCGTGTTTAGGCTAATGTATGGAAAGATAGAGTCAGACTGAAAAATTCAATGCCATAGCGGGGATATGAACCACGGATCTTCTGGTCTCCATCCAGCCGCTCTAACCATTGAGCTACTATGACCAACGTGCCGATATGACATTAAATTCTCCAACTGACTCGTGTTTTTTCCGGTAAACCACTTAGGAGTTCTCATAAACACATGAGACAACTACCTTAATGGCGACTTACAAGTGTAAGTACTTTAAGGCCCGGGCTTTATAGTTAACCACTATTAGGTCAATTACTGGAAATTAATTGTTCTTTCACGCTGGCCGTGTTTAGGCTAAAGTATGGAAAGATAGAGTCAGACTGAAACATTCAATGCCATAGTCGGGATTTGAACCGCGGAATTTCTGATTGCCGTCCAGCCGCTCTAACCCTTGAGCTACTATGGCCAGCGTACCGATATGACATTAAATTCTCCAACTGACTCGTATTTTTCCCGGTAAACCACTTAGGAGTTCTCATAAACACATGAGACAACTACCTTAATGGCGACTGACAACGTGTAAGTACTTTAAGGCCCGGGCTTTATAGTTAACCACTATTAGGCCAATTAATGGAAATTAATTGTTTTTTCAACTGGCCGTGTGTAGGCTAAAGTATGGAAAGAGTGGAGCCAGACTGAAACATTCAATTTCATAGTCGAGATTCGAACCACGGATATTCTGGTTGCCGTCCAGCGCTCTAACCCTTGAGCTACTATGGCCTACGTGCCCATATGACATTAAATTCTCCAACTGACTCGAATTTTTCCCGGTAAACCACTTAGGAGTTCTCATAAACACATGAGACAACTGCCTTAATGGCAAGTACTTTAAGGCCCGGGCTTCGGAAATTAATTGGTTAGGGCGGCTGGGTGGAGACCAGAAGATCCGCGCTTCAAATCCCGGCTATGGCATTGAATTTTTCAGTCTGACTCTATCTTTCCATACTTTAGCCTACACACGGCCAGTGTGAAAGAACAATTAATTTCCATTAATTGACCTAATAGTGGTTAACTATAAAGCCCGGGCCTTAAAGTACTTACACGTTGTAAGTCGCCATTGAGGTAGTTGTCTCATGTGTTTATGAGAACTCCTAAGTGGTTTACCGGGAAAATACGAGTCACTTGGAGAATTTAATGTCATGTTGGCATGTTGGCCATAGTAGCTCAAGGATTAGAGTGGCTGGAGGGCAACCAGAAGATCCGTGGTTCAGATCCCGGCTATGGCACTTAATTTTTCAGTCCTACTCTATCTTTCTATACTTTAGCCTACACACGGCCGGTGTGAAAGAACAATTAATTTCCAATATATACTCTGTAGGAATTCACAGAATTCGAAATACATAGCAAAATATCTGGAACATCCCAGAATAACAAAAGGCTAAGAAGGGTTCAAAACTTGTATAAAAAAAAAAATTTAAAGCGTTGCATCGGAGTGAAGAACGCAAGCGGTAGATTCCTAAACAAATATTGGAGCGTCAACACCAAGGCCATCGAGATAGTGAATGAGGAAGACATCTCTGTTGCCGGAAGAAAGAACAACAAAAACAACAAGAAGAAAAATTGCCACAACCATCTGGTGCACATACTAATGATGTGAACAAGCAGTGCTAGACTGTAACTTCAACGAGTCTTCTCTATTATCTAAAAATCGTATATGCAGTACTTATTACTCTTTCTACCCACTTCTTATATCCAGGGATTAGGCTAGAACTCTGTTCCACCCTCAATCAATTAGACCCATCTCTTCCTAGGACGTCCAATGCTCTAATTTCTTCTAGGCTTGTAATTGTATATGATCCTTGGCAGTCATCTATTGTCCACGGGCCCAAATGACATCGTTGTCGACGGGCCTAAAACATCACACACTCATTCACTCACTCACTCACTCACTCACTCACTCACTCACTCACACACTCACTCTACTGTCCGGTCGGATGATATGTTCTTTCCAACTTTGTTTACTCTTCATTGCCTTTTCATTTAACTCAAACACGAGGGTCGGCTGATACATCCTGGGTATAATATAGAGATGGCGCTACTCTGCCAGTTTGACCAATAGCATCATATAGTTTAACTCCAGACTAGCTTGTATACATACGAGGGCTGTTCAATAAAGAATGATCATAATTTTTTACGCTCATAATTTTTCGCACTAAAATTCAGTCTTATTAATTCTGTTAGCTTATTGTGAAACAAACACACCGTAGTAGTTTCATTGTTGGTACACCTGGTTCCCGCCTTTGAGAACCTGGTATGTTCAGACATATTCAGTATCGCCTACCTCTGCAATGGAGGTAACATGCAGTTAAGGTTGATGTTAGAGGAAGATCCGGAGTTTCTTTCAAACGTAATCACTGCTGATGAAACTTGGCTACATCATTTTGATCCTGAGAGCAAACAGCAAGGCTCAGTGTGTAAATCTCCTTCATCACCAACCCCCCAAAAAGCAAAAGTGGTTGCTTCTGCTGGGAAAGTTATGGTCATCTCATTCTTTGATATTCATGGAATGGTTTATCAGCATGTTGTATCTGCACACACATCAGTAACTGGAGAGTACTACAGGGATGTCCTGAAAACATTGCAAGTCCATATCAGGCGCAACAGACCACATTTCCATGAAGCAGGCTGGATGCTGCTTCACGATAATGCGCGGCCGCATATTGCCAATGTTGTTGCTGAATATCTTGCAAAAATCAAGGTGAAGTACATCTCTCACCCTCCCTATAGTCCGGATTTAGCCCCATGTGACTTTATTCTATTCCTTAACTTGAAAAAAACGCCTTCGTGGGAGGCATTATCCATCATCAGATGCAGTGGTGAAGGCTGCGGAGGCGATTTTGAAGGATCTCTCTCAAAAATTGTTTCCAGCATGTCTTTGAAGACTGGCATAAATGCTGGGACAATTGCACCACATTTAGGGGAGACTATTTTGAGAAGGACCATCGAAATTATGAGGATGAATAAAGATACGTTGTCATAAAAATTGTGATAATTCTTTACTGAGCAGCCCTTATAGTTACAAGACAGTAGAATGTTTAGTTTTTGAATAACAGAAGAGAAATGAAATCAGAAATGAAATTAGGGTTGAGAGGTCGGCCCAACGGCTGAAATGAATGATTGATGAAGCAATTGGTGGGGGAAAGGGAAGGACCCTGAGTAAACCCACCCCAGAGCCATGTTGTGCACCACAAATCCCACTTAGCGGGCGCCTGGTATTGAACCCGGGCCGCCTAGGTGAGAGTCACGCGGTATAACCACTCAGCCATGGCGCGGCCATCTACAGCTTAATTGCTATCAATTTCCCGCTTTTTTCTCGAGATTCCGATGTGTTTTAAGGTTTCGTAGAGCAGAGTAGTGAATGAACGAGTCGTTTAAGCCCTCTTGGCAGCTACAGTTGTTGAATGGCTCTTTGAGCTAGAAGTTTTTTTGAGTTTCACGTCTCTGTGGTCTAATGCCTCCTACAGTACCGTCATTTCATTCATTTGTTCTTGTAACTGTACGCTCCATTTTCGGATGACACTGAACATAAGTACGAAGTTTGATATTAGATTTTCCTTTTTATATTCATCTGTTCTACCGCACTATTTTATTTCATAGCGTTTTAAGGCCAGTAATTTTGGTGAACTCCAGCTTTAACTTTTCTTAAAGAAACACTATACTTTCTGTACCTCCAAAAGGTAAGCATTAGATAAAATTAATACATCATTTTATTTTTATTATAACAGAAAAGATATTATATTATTCATATTATTAATGCAATAAAAGGCATATACACAAATACAACTATAAGAATTGATACTGGGCATAGGTTAACAGAACAAATTTCTACCAATACTGGGCTAAAACAAGAGTGTAGCTTATCACCTACTCTTTTTAGTATATATATGGACGATATTCTAAATGAATGGAAGATTTTAGTAGACCCAGGAATCAAAATAAAAGAAAATATTTATATTAATACCCTGCTGTTCGCGGATGACCAAATATTGATTCATGGGAATGAAAATTAACTGCAAAACTCAATGTATATTCTAGATAATATAGTACAAAAGTATAATTTTAAAATATCACAAGAAAAAAACAAAAATTATGAGTTTTAAAGGAAATTATAATGTAAGATCAAAAATTGTTTTAGGAAATAAGATTTTAGAACAAATATCTAGTTTTAAATATTTAGGATGTAACATAAGTTTTAGAAACAATGCTGATATAGAAGAAAAAGTAAACAAATTCCGAGCAATATGTGGGACAATCCAAAGAACTTTTAAAACAGAGTGAGAAAGGATAAACAAATGAAAATGTATAAGGTAATGGCTATTCCAACTTTACTATATGGAAGCGAAACCTGGCTGCCAACACAAAAGGATTTAAATAAAATACAGATTGCAGAAATGAAATGTTTAAGAAGTGTTAAAGGTTGTGCAATATTGGACAAAATAAGAAATAAGGATATTGGAAAGGAATTAGAAATTGAACTAATCCATGACAAAATATCAGAACGAAGGCAACAATGGCATGAACATGTATTAAGAATGGAGGATAGAAGATATCCAAATGCAGTATTAAACTATAATCCAAAAGGAAGAAGAGACAGAGGACGACCTAGGAAATGCTGGAGAGATCTATGAAGACGGAACGGGCGATATGCCCAAACCATGGAGTGAAGAAGAGAAGAAGAAGAAGAAGAAGAAGAAGAAGAGAAGAAGAAGAAGAAGAAGAAGAAGAAGAAGAAGAAGAAGAAGAAGAAGAAGAAGAAGAAGAAGAAGAAGAAGAAGAAGAAGAAGAAGAAGAAGAAGAAGAAGAAGAAGAAGAAGAGAAGAAGAAGAAGAAGAAGAAGAAGAAGAAGAAGAAGAAGAAGAAGAAGAAGAAGAAGAAGAAGAAGAAGAAGAAGAAGAAGAAGAAGAAGAAGAAGAAGAAGAAGAGAAGAAGAAGAAGAAGAAGAAGAAGAAGAAGAAGAAGAAGAAGAAGAAGAAGAAGAAGAAGAAGAAGAAGAAGAAGAAGAAGAAGAAGAAGAAGAAGAAGAAGAAGAAGAAGAAGAAGAAGAAGAAGAAAGAAGAAGAAGAAGAAGAAGAAGAAGAAGAAGAAGAAGAAGAAGAAGAAGAAGAAGAAGAAGAAGAAGAAGAAGAAGAAGAAGAAGAAGAAGAAGAAGAAGAAGAAGAAGAAGAGAAGAAGAAGAAGAAGAAGAAGAAGAAGAAGAAGAAGAAGAAGAAGAAGAAGAAGAAGAAGAAGAAGAAGAAGAAGAAAAGATACGGTGTAGCTGATTGGGATACTCTCCCAGCTGTGATTTCAATTTAAAACAAAAATTGCAGGCCACAACTTTAATAAAAACAAGAGATATGTCTTGAGTTATGTCTGGAAACCGGTTAAGAGCATCACTGGATAAACAAAAGTAAAAATGAATGAAAAGCGAAAGTGAGAACGAATTAATTAGCTCATCAAATGGCGGTAGGTCAGTAACCCTCACATATACAAACCCGGCTAGCACACTTGTATCATCTCTCCATATACCACACCATTTTTTGTTGTCTTGAAGATGGACATCTGTCAGCCATCTCGTAGAAAATAGCATTTAACCCAGAAATTCGATACTAAAATCTCACTGGAAATATAGTGGCCTGAAATTCATACCCCTTCCCCCCTAAAAAATAAAGCAGTTTTAGAAATATCCATGTATTTCCGTTTGTGTGTGCGCGTGTGTCTCTGATCAGCATAGCTTGGACAGGTAGGTCTGAAACCAATATTTTAAGGAAAATTTCCAGTCCACAGCATTATTTTATTGGAATATACCAACGTATATTGCGCGTCATTATTTCTATTATGGTTCAATTATATTAATACACACTAATAACCCCTTTTCAAAACCTCCTTTCAAACCAGCTGTGTTAACTTATTATGCTATATATTCTGATGCTCACTGCTGGAATATGTTTTCATATCAATTTGGAATCTAGGATAATTCCCAATATCTTCAACGCTGTTTGAGTTGTTATTGTTGGGATCATTTTTTAAGAAAACAGAAATTTCTGGGTTTTCAACATATTCATTTCAAAAACAATTAGATCAAGTGATAATATGCCACTCAGAAGATGACAAGCAAAGAGCAGTATATAGTTTAAACAACATAGCGGAAACATATAACCTTTCAATCTCAGAACACAAAACTAATGGAATGGCTTTTGGAGGAAACAACATAAGAGCAAACATAGTTATAAACAATAAAATAATAGAACAGGTTAATAGTTTTAACTATCTAGACTACACAGTAGCAGTAGCAAATAACAACAAGGATATGGAGGTGAAATTAAACAGATTCAATCAAATGTGTGTAACTATAATAAGAACGCTGAACAGGAAAACTCGAAAGGAAACACAGATGAAATTTTATAAGATAATGGCAGTCCCAACGTTAACATACTGTCACCCAATTATCGGAACGCCAGACGAACGACAGCTGAGAAAGGACCAGAGGCAGCCGAGTCACACCCCCTCATTAATCTCAGTCACTAACTGAGGAGTGTCACTTGTCGCTGGCCGCCTCTTCCCCCTTCGCCTGCCATCTGGAATTTTCGCGGTGATTCACGGAAACCAGAGACTTCTAGAAGACAATGATATTCCTATAAAAAGGGCTGGAATGAGTGGAGTGAGAGAGTTCTTGGCAAGCAGCGTAAGAGTGTAGTGCTAGTGTACGGACGAGAAGATTTTGTACGTGCATCGGAGGATTGTACGTAATCGCGGGAGCAAAGTGGAATTGCAACGGACGAACTGGTGAATCGTAATTGTGTGCATTACGTAATCCTGTGTAATTGGCAAGTGTTCAACTGTAAGTCGGTGGAAATAAAGAACATTCTTGAGTGGTGCAATTGGACTTTTCATTTCACGAACCCACAAAGTCACAATACGGTTCCGAAATATGGACACTGGCAAAGAACCAACGCAAACAGCTAGAATCGGCAGAGATGCGATTTTTGAGAAGCGTGGCAGGCTATAAAAGAATAGACCACGTAAGGAACGAACATATGAGAGAAGAGCTTGGGATTTTTAATTTAAACAGTAAAATAATAAAGAAAAAAAATAAATGGAAAAATTATATTTTAAGAATAGACGCGGAACAACTTCCAAGAAGAGTTTTAGATTATATGTCGAAGGGAAAGAGAGATCTGGGACGCCCAGCTCTACGCTGGAAGGATCAGTAGGCTCTTGAAGAGAACGGAACGGGTCAAAGGGCCCAATCCCTGAAGATGATGATGATGATGATTATGATCATGATGATCATGATTGTAATGATGATCATGATTTCCCTACTTTCTGTGATGCTCCTGTATTCCGTAGATTTAACAAGATTCTGAGGTCCTTAAAGAGGAGTGTCTCTCTTGCGAGGAGGTAGATGAGTCTGGATCTGCTGGTACTTGATACTCCTATAGCTCTTTTGATATATAGAGCTTTCACTCCTTCAAGTACAATTATATTCTTCTTGCTAAGGTGTGACCATATGACTTCTATTCCCGTACGTTGGTATTGGAATGATTGAAGCAATAAATAAATCATTGCTTTACAGTGCAGCTAACGGATCCTATATATCCGTTATTATATATTCTAGTATTTAGCAAGAGGTCTAGATAAATAGCAGAATGTAAATAGGTTCATAATTGTCAGGCTTTTGTGGCTTGTTTTACTTTACCCCTTATATATTATGTAGGTGAAGAAGGCGAAATTCTATTCAGAGATTTCACTGAAAATAAAGGCTTTGAAATGTCATGAATAAACAGGTCCTTTTAGCAAAAGGTTTTTTTATGTTTATGTGCATGTGTGTAAAACATAACCCCAAAATGAGTACTATATTATTTATGTAGGAGGTGCGTTCAAATGATAGCACCTATTTTTTCAGGACTGTGACCAGATAGGAAGTTCTGGCTGCTTTCTAAATACACATTGACTCTTTTTCTGGCAGCACTGTACAGTGCATAGAACTCTAGTGGCTTCGACGAGAGTTACGTTCTGTTTTTGATACTTAAAATGATGACGTTTTCATTGCAAAAACAGCGTGTAATCATTCGGTTTCTCCTCTTTCGTGGTGTGACACCTATTGAAATTCAATTACTACAAGTGTACCTATGGCTACTAACTCACCCTCAGGACATACTGAGAGGGTGTCGTAAACTTTTAATGATCACCCGCCCGGTAGTTTCTATGCTACAGTGATGGAAACTTTTCAGTGTCATCATTGATCACTCGGGACATAATGGTAGTTTCAGTGATTTTAGTCCTCTTTTATATACAGTGAGTGCCAGAAGTGACTGAGGTAGTAAGATGAAGAAAATTTAGGCTCGTAGTGTGACCAAGTTCCTGCATTTGAAGGACAAAACTGCTCGGGAAATCCATGATGAGATGACGGCTGTTTATGGAAATGATTGCCCATCGTATGACACTACTGTGAGATGGAAAAGGAATTTTGAAACTGGTCACATGTCCCTGACAGACGATGTTGTCACAGTGAAGAAAGTGGAGTGTTTAATCCTGGAAGACAGACGGGCAGCCATCTAAATGATCATGAATGAGACATATCTTACTTATGGTAGTGTGTGGAAAATTATTCATGATGAACTGCACTTGTCTAAGGTGTCTGCACGGTGGGTTTCACGTTTGATAACCCCTTTTCAAAAGCAAACACGGAGTGACCTTTCAAGACAGATGTTGATGCTTCTGGAACAGGATGAAGATGATTTTTTGATCGTCTGGTAACCATAGATGAATTCTGAATCTATCAGTATGATGCAGAGACAAAAACTATGAGCATGGAATGGAAACATGCCGATTCTCCCCTCCCAAAAAGGCCAAGGTGCAAAAATTAGCTGGGGAGGTCACGCTTTCAGTTTTCTGGAACTGTCTTGGAGTTATCCTTACAGATTATCTTGCCAAGTGTCAAACCATCACTGGCAGATACTACTGCAACCTTCTGGTAAAGTTACGAGCAGTTGTGATTAAGAAGCGACGCGGTATGCTCTCCAAAGT
Organism: Mantis religiosa; assembly: GCA_030765055.1. NCBI lineage: Eukaryota > Metazoa > Arthropoda > Insecta > Mantodea > Mantidae > Mantis > Mantis religiosa. The sequence continues at coordinate 42,664,841 of CM060959.1, read as the reverse complement.
TGTTCGTCTTCTGTCTGACAATGCACCAACTCATTCATCTCAAGTTGCAGTTGTCAAAACAAGGGAATGTAGCTTTGAGACCTTACAGCATCCACCTTATTCGCCCGATCTCGCACCAGGTGACTTTCTTGTTCCCGGAAATCAAAAATACGTTGCGTGGTCGCTGATTTGACAACACAAATGACGTCATTATTGAAGTGGAAGAGTGGTTTAAAGGGGATGCTGCAGACTTCTACAATCAAGGAATTCAGAAGGTCAAGAATCGCTGGGAAAAATGTGTAAATATTGTCACCCATTTATCGGAGGGCGCGACAAACTGACTGCTGAGTAGGGGACCGGAGGCATTCCGTACACGCCTACCCATTTATCTCATGTCACTAACTGAGAGGATGATTAGTGAAGTGTCACTGGTCGCTGGCCGTCTCTTTCCCCCTCCTTGACGTCTAGAACCTTCAGGATGATTCACTGAACCGCGAGACTTCCAGAAACAGCGATATTCCTATAAAAATGGGCTGCGGTTGGCGAGTCAGTTCAGTTCTTGGCGAGTAGCCGAGTGAGTGGACGGACTGGAAGACTGTGTACGTGTATCAGAGGAGTTATACGTAACTGTGAGCGTGCAATGGACCTGTGACAGACGAACCGGTGAATTGTAATTGTGTGCGCTAAGTAATTCTATGTAATCGGCAAGTGTTTCAAATGTAATTCGGTGGAAATAAAGAACATTTTGAGTTTGTGCAACTGGACTTTTAATTTCACAAACCCACAAAGTCACAATATGTATAGTGACTACGTAGAGAAGAACTAACAAGCACATACCAACACAAATTCTCTATCACATTTTAAAGGGTGGTAATTAAAACTTTACGACACCCCCTCGTATGAGGCAGACGCGCTAACATTCAACTACATAGGCAGGTAGTTCTAAAATATGAAGACGTTGCGGCAAACCCGCATGCCAGTGTTAAATTGATTGGGTTCTAATTGGAGCTGTGAGTTCTCTTATCCTCAGGTGAATGGTTGTAGGAAATGGATTTTGGTGGTTGTTGGCTACTCAGTCAATTAATTAATAACACTTTGTTTGTTGCAGAATTATTTGGTTTAATTCCTACTAAGTTTGTTTATCGACTTGGATCGGTGTGCACCTGCTAGTAAAATTCCTAACATAAATTCAATTTTACTTGAAACCCTGGATTACTTGTTTAAAGTTACTTCCGCGCGGTTTCTATTTCTTCTTTATACGGCGACTACTTTGCTCTAATAAACTTCTAATGCTGCTTCCACTTACGCTGGTTGTGCTATTCATAACTTCCCTATATTTCAGACTTATAAATCTTCGCTTCTCTTCTTAACGCGCATGAACACGTCATTCCTGTCGTAGTATCACCTTTTATGTAAATTTTTCTTACTTGACGATTCAGTTCGAACTTTATTCTGATCCCCTCTCTAACATTATCACATGACCAAACTAGCTCACACTTCTCAAATCTTACATTATTATTGGTTTCACATTTATTTCGAATTTTCGCATTGGTTTGCAAAACTCATTTAACTCGTTGACGTTCAGCCCACCCTGAGTTGGGGAACGCCTAACCTGAGTTGTTTTTAACGGTATACATCGTTATCAAATCGGCAAAGTAAATCCCTTTGGCGTCATGCTCAACTGCATTTTGAAAGCCCTTTGTCCCAACATTCCTGGCTGGAAGTATTCTATAGTTCTCAGACATTGAATCTTTACTAGCATAAAGAAGATAACGGTCCTTCCTTCCTGTCTCTCCAACGTGTACAGATTTTTACAAGAGTATTTTCTCTTCCTTGCCTGGATGGTAGTATATATTGTAACGCGAGCGCTGGAACACCCAGTGGAACCAGCTGGGAGCGGAAGGCAGGGGAGGACCGTGTTAGCCACACCTCCCTCTCGTTTGTCTTATAGTGGTGACAGGCTGTGGTCGGGGGAAAAACATGACTGTGCCGTCTGTGTCTCCTACACCTGATTCTCGATCTTTCGTTTACTGGAATCTTCGCCTGGGAACCAGAAAAGCGGAGAAGTCGGCGATATTCCTATATAAAGGGGGGTTGCAGACAGACGGAGTCAGTCAGTTGGTTAGTGAGTGTGAGTGAGGAGACAGACGCAGTTCTTGGTGTAAGAGTTAGTCAGTGACGTGTTAATGGACGAGAAGATTGTGCAACGGAAGACTGTACGTAACTGGTATGTGCATCGGAGTTTATGTAATCGCGAGTACAAGTGAAATTGTAACGGACGAACTGGTGAATCGTAATTGGTGTATTACGTAATTTTGTGTAATTGGCGAGTGTTCAACTGTAAGTCGGTGGAAATAAAGAACATTTTTGAGTGGTGAAATTGGACTTTTCATTTCACGAACCCACAAAGTCACAATATTTTATATTAAATTATATTCTTTCCTTCTTATTTTTTAAGTCAACCGCTATTTTAATCACTACTCTATCCATTCTAATTACATATTATTAATACAATATTTTTATATTAGTATAGCAAAGCGTTTTTATTAATTTATCTTCATTTTTATCTGTTTTCGATTAATTCACCGCTTTCTATTCGCTGACAGATACTGCGGTTACATTGTGTACTTTATTCGCTTTTCTATTTTCTGGCTATTCAAACAAAGACATTTCAAAGCCATAGTGACCGACTATTGAAATATTTAATATGTCTTAAGCCTTCTATATTTTCTTATTCCCACTGTACTTACAAGGAATATTTATTTCGATTAATATGAAGTGGATAGAGGTTTTTAAGACTATTTCCTGTAAGGGTGAAAAGAGAAAGTTGGATTGCTTTTCAAATAGTGATATACTTTCAGGGAACCAGGAAAGACTCCAGTGATTAACTTCTGTACTGTACAAATGAGCGTCTAGAAGTTCGGCAATGTACACAGTCACTGACAGCTCATACTGATGCCGAAGATGTGTTTACAACACAGCAGATTTTTAACGTAATTACGTGGTATAACGCCCTATCTGGCAACCTTGTATTAGGTACACAGACTAGCTAATTTAAAGTCGGCGAAAGGTAGTAATATAGCTATTGTTATTATTCATGCACGTTTGTAAGTGGGCGTATCGGCCGGCTACAGGACGAACATGCAGGAAATGCTTGGATCCAGCACAAGGTTTCGCTTTACACTGACCGATCACACAAAGATGACCCATTTGGATCGCGAAACCGCGACCCGTAGATCTCAGGACTTGGCGACTTGCCCTAGATTACGTATAAAAAAAAAGAAGAGCATTACTGTAAGAGACCTCCTCTCCTTCTCCAAGGATGAAGTAAGAGCTCGCGGACCGACCCACTTTGCCAGTCGAACACAACACAACGTGCACACATGTGAAAGTAAAGTAGGGAGCATGTGCTTGTGGAGGAACATAGCAACTGCCACAACAGTCCTGCTGCTGCAGTTAGTGCTGGCTGAGTACGGCAACAATGGTGAGTCTCATTTGTTTACGCCCAGCTCCTTAATTCGCTTCCTCTTTCTTTTTCATTAATTTTGATGTCTCTAGCACGTAGGTACATGCAAGTAGAGAAAGTGCTGCCGATACAGAGATTTGGGTGCAAATACATCCGAATAAAAAATCATTTTTAAAATAAGTCCGTCGTGCATTTGTGTACCAGTGAATAGACAACATCAACTATTCATGGTTTAGGAAAGTTCTCCTCTTCCGACCGTATACTTGTTCCCATCGTTTTAGTAGTTTTCCTGTTGTTCTATAACCCAAAGCTACAAAGATTGTAATGGAATGCGAGAGTAGTTCATTCTTTGTAAATGGCTTTTCCATTTTTCTCTGTTTGTTTGTATTTTTCTTGCAATGAGAATATATCTAATTCTTTTCATATATCTTCGTCTGTAATACGATCTTGTCTAGTGCATGCTTTTACTGCACTTCATTTCGACCGTTTGTGTTTGGCTCCAATCTTTCTTTTTAAGTGTTCATGTCTCCGAACCATATAGTAAAACTGAAAGAGCCTTTGGCTTATAAAATTTTAGGTTTCTATTCTTTCGGATTTTTATTTTCAAGCTACGAACTCTTACTCCACAAAAGTATTGAAACCTGCTTAATTTATTTCTTCATTGTTCGTTTTATAGGTTACATTACAGCCAAATAATTAAATGATGTTCCCACCTGTTCTAACACTTTATTCTTTAACACTATCTTAGATCTTCTTATTCGCTTTCCTATAAATGCCATAACCTTTGATTTTTCTCCGGATATACTTAAACCTTTATCTTGGATCAATATATGTAGCTTGTATATACTTATTTGCAGCTTATCCTCTCTGTCTTGTATTAACATCATTTCATACACAAAGAGTAGCATACTTAACGGATTATTTTTATTTATTTTTATTACTAATGGTATTTCATCTTTTAATTTTCTGAGAATTCGTCTATATAAATATTAAACATTAGCGAGATAAACTACATCCCTGTCATAAACCATTATTATATCTTTTGATAATCGTCCATTTCTTAAATTATTCTTATTTTTTTTTCTTGTTATAAATGGTGACTTTTTATTAAAAATGCGTCATTAATAATAATAATAATAATAATAATAATAATAATAATAATAATAATAATAATAATAATAATAATAATAATAATAATAATAATAATAATAATAATAATAATAATAATAATAATAATAATAATAATAATAATAATAATAATAATAATAATAATAATAATAATAATAATAATAATAATAATAATAATAATAATAATAATAATAATAATAATAATAATAATAATAATAATAATAATAATAATAATAATAATAATAATAATAATAATAATAATAATAATAATAATAATAATAATAATAATAATAATAATAATAATAATAATAATAATAATAATAATAATAATAATAATAATAATAATAATAATAATAATAATAATAATAATAATAATAATAATAATAATAATAATAATAATAATAATAATAATAATAATAATAATAATAATAATAATAATAATAACAACAATAATAAAGAATTACAATTTTCATTATCTTCCGGCTTCTGTAAATTGTACCTTTCATCTTATAAGTGGTCTTCCCTTATTTCCTCTATCTTTTGGCTTGTATAGTGTGATCCATCTGAACCTGAACCAGTTCAATATATCATAACTTTTGAAAAAATAATAAGAAACATGTGCAACTTTGGGAGATTATAATACACAATTGGGAGATTACATTACACTATTTACATCTCGGAGAAAATATTGGAAGTGTCCTCCACCAGCATCTATACATGTTTGCACTCGTCTCACCATATTCTCTGAACTTTTACGGAGATGATATCGAATTGAGAGAAGGTTATTTCCAGCAAGATGGAGAAACGTACCATACATCTAATGACACTATGGAACTCGTGACCAGTTTCTGTGATAATTGAATAATCTCAAAAGTTCTGTGGCCCTCCATATCCCCTGACCTAACCTCACCGGATTTTTTCTTGTGGGGGTATATAAAAATTTGAGTGTACAAGAATAGACCACGGACAATTGATGTTCTCAAGGAATCTATTCGAACCGAAATAAGTAACATTGGCGAGGATAGTCTCCGTAAAACATCAGAGAATAACGTCAGACGAGTGCACACATGTATAGATGCTGGTGGAGCACACTTCCAACATTTTCTCCGAGATGTAAATAGTGTAATGTAATCTCCCAATCGTGTATTATATTCTCCCAAAGTTGCACGTGTGTCCTATTATTGATTCAAAAGTTATGTCCTACTGAAGTGGTTCAGATTTATATGGATCACACTATGGTTGTAAATCATTATTCTTATTGCTCATTTTTTCCATAATGATAATAATGTAAGAATATAATAACAATAGCCATAAAACAATATACTATATTACTTGTAACATAATTACTGCAAATATTCTAGTAGATTTACTGTGTTAATTTTGTCCAAGAAATTTAGGGAATAAACTGAGTAGGAACCTTTCGTTTACGTGCAGTCATTTACGGCAAACTTAACATAATAGCCCTTATACGTATATTCACATGTTTTATAAACGCTTAAACATGGTTATTGCTATATATACTTTATATTAATCCCGATAAAGTCGGCAGAAATAGTTTATAACAGGTAGGCACAGTGTAAATAGCAGAATACAATGAGCTTAAGTGATATTTAATTCTCTTTGCATGGATTTAAAGTAAACGAATGACAATATCCTGTTTGATAAAATTATAACTATTTAAAAACCCGTAATAAGCAGTATCTTAAAATGGTTACCTCCATAAAAATTAAATTTTATTTTGAACGAGACTGGAGTATTTGCGTAGTAAGATTTGTGTATCTATTTCAGTTACCAGTTACGCAAATATAATCTAGAATCAAGAGGACTTCAGAAGTTATGAAAATGTCCTAAACATTGGTATTTTAATTGTTTGGCACGGACGAGGTGGTTAAAATTTTTCGAATCGCATGTTAGACTTTCATTTTTTTCTGAAGTAACCTTTCATCTATTTCTGTAACTGACCAATTGTATAAAGCTATATAAAATGCAATAAGAATCAAGGTTCTTCACGAAATATTCAGATAGAGTTGAAGATGTAAGTTTACATTTGGCTTATGAATTTCAAAATGTTTATTTTAATCAAATTTATTAGAATAATACTGAAAAACTGATAACTAAATATGAAGGAAACATGCATGTGTAGTTTCGTATCATTGCATCACAACTGACTCAAGTATGAAATGTGGTACAGTGTTATGCACATAAACCTGAACTATTTCAATAGGCCATTAACTTTTGAACCAATAATAGGACACACGTGTAACTTTGGGAGAATATAATACACAATTGGGAGATTATATTACACTATTTACATCTCAGAGAAAATGTTGGAAGTGTCCTTCACCAGCATCTATGCATGTTTGCACTCGTCTCACCATATTCTCTGAAGTCTTAGGGCCAATGTTACTTATTTCGGTTCGAATAGATTCCTTGAGAACATCAGTTGTCCGTGGCCTGTTCTTGTACACTCTAATTTTTATATACCCCCCCACAAGAAAAAAATCCGGTTAGGTTAGGTCAGGGGATGTGGGGGTCCACAGACCTTTTGAGATTATTCGATTATCAAAGAAACTGGCTACAAATTCCATGGTGTCATTAAATGTACCGCATGTTGCTCCATCTTGCTGGAAATAACCTTCTATCAATTCGATATCATCTCCGTAAAACTTCAGAGAATATGGTGAGACGAGTGCAAACATGCATAGATGCTGGTGGAGGACACTTCCAAAATTTTCTCTGAGATATAAATAGTGTAATGTAGTCTCCGAATTGTGTGTTATATTCTCCCAAAATTGCACGTGTGTCTTATTTTTGCTTAAAAAGTTATGGCGTATTGCAATGGTTCAGGTTTATATGGATCGCACTGTACATACCTTTCAGAACATATATTTCTCATGTTTTATTAATCAATTTCTGTAGGTAAATATATGTAATTCCTTCCTAGAGTCTTCAATTCTATTAATCTGAATCACTAAAGATATAAACCTGATTTTGATGACGAATTTAAGACACAATTGGTAAATAATTTTGAATTTAATTGTGTCAACTTGCACAACTTTTCCAAAAGTAAGAAGATCAATTTAAAAGCCTACTAAGAAGTAACACCAGCAAACAATGTACGACATAGTTATTTTCGATAAATAAAGCTAAATTAAATAGTAAAAATTGCTTCGCTTGCTTATTATATTCAGTTTGACATTTCATATTAGTTTAGCGTAGGAGCGTTTTCAAACTCTTATGCTCTTTGTTACTCTAAATCGGTCTACTTATTTCTGGTAATTTCTTAATAAGCACTTTTGGAAAATTACTGGTCAATTAGTTACGCTTTTGTAAACAACTATTTAATCTAGAAGGCCAAGGGCCGGTTTCCTACATGACATTTACCACACCGATAGCTAGACGTTTATCTAAGACCTCGCATATAACTTTGGAGGCGTTACCTTTAAATGAGCATTTAAAATCTATTAGCTAATACCTTCAGGTAGTATTTAATGTATTTTATCTCTACAGAATTTTATTATTGCGCGTAACTCCAGTAGAGAGACTTTTTGTATAGGGGAGATGCACCCAGTACCGCACACCTAAGGTTTTGTTTCAAAATTTAAAAAAATGCAATGGAGAACAACATCATTAGTAATGAACATTCATGAACGCGAGTCATGTTGACTGTTAAAAACTAAAGTCAATATTAGTGATAACTGCGCATCTCAAGAAGTGTTTCCCAGTACCGGACAGACGTAAATAAATACATATTTCTAAATAAAGGAAATGGAACTGCGTAATAAATTACAAGATAATTATTATCATAATTATTGTATTTTTGAGATAAAAACAGAACACGGTAATATGATAATATATTTTTTAAAACGTTCTCCAGAGATTATCACAACAAAATAAAAATATCTTAGAACTAATGAAACATTTTTAAACGCAGTGATCATATCTATAAAAATCAACGTTCTCTTGCCCTGTGCATTTAATATGTGTCCAACCTTTGCACAATACACAGTGAACCCAAGCCTCCTCTGTGGTTTCTAAGCAAATGATACACTCTGATAAAACACTTCAATCGACACTGGTTTCGTTCCAAAATTTAATTTTCATTTAGTCTTCTAAGGCTCTTCAGTATTTCCACTTTCTGATGGCACAGAGTTAGAGCTATGTTCTCTATTTATAGTTTTATTAATATTAGTCTTGCGTCCCTTTGCTGTTGTTTTGTTCTTCTGTTTTTGTGCCTCTTCCTACAACATGAACTGATACAGAGTCGATGTTAATGTTTCAGTAATATATACTGCTACTCCCAGGCTCATTGGTCCTTCCATCACATTCTTTATTGCTTATTTCATATTTTCTTCTAACCATTTTCCTTTATTTTTGGCCTTCATGTTGACAGGAATGCCTATAAACAAAAATTAATCTAATGTCAGTGCAAGTTCACGGGACAAAAATATAGCTTCGCGTACGGTACTGGGAAAATTGCTATCGTACTGTACTGAGCAACTCACACGTACGTATATATATAACGTCATAGCACGACCTGATTCTTTTAAACCGACACTGTATTTTGTGTTTGTGTAGTCTACTTAATACCAAATAATATGAGTACAAATACTTACTTAGTTCTTCCTCGGACTTCATTGTTACTCTAACATCACTCGTTCGTCCGCTTATTACTTATGCCTGCAAAGTGTGGGGGGGCTGCACACACATGTCATCTGCGTTGTCTTCAGGTTATACAGAATCGCTTCATGCGCATCGCTCCATGGTTCCGCAGCTGCATCACGAACTAGGACTGTTACCTCTTCACGACTACATTCGCAGGATCGTCCGTCGTTTCTTTTCCACGCTGCAGCTGTGCGTTATAACATCGGCGTCCGCACGCGCCAGCCCTCACGCTTGAAGAGGAGACTACCACAGGACCTGCTTCTGAGTGATACATCTGATTCGAGTGATTCTAGTGCTTGATGTCTGTCTTACATCTTCAATATTGACAGAGTTTCTCAGAGAGTATTATTGGAGTTCTAACTTAATAAAGTTAGGGGGCGGCCTGTTAGCCTACCCCTGCGTGATATTGTTCTTTTATGTATTGTTCTGTTACCTTCATTTCACTCTGATCTGTAAAGCATTGTACTGCTGATCGATCAATAAATAATTATAAAAAAACGTTCTTCACCGGACAAGGCAGCAGTAATGTCAGCAAGTTAATAACAACACAGCTCCAGTTCACTATACGACTTCTCTGAACAATAACTTCTGATTCAACGGTCAAAGAGGAGGGAAAACTTTCCGTTGGTAACCAAGGTAGTTGTTTGTCTAAATACGCATCATGAGCTTCTACTATCTATCGGCAACTACGAGATACTGGCACTGTGCGGTAGTGGGCGCATCTCCCATAGCTATTTCTAAAGTGTGATCCACATAAATCTGAACCATTTGAATAGGCCATAACTTTTGAATCAATAATAGGACACACGTGAAACTTCGGGAGAACATAATACACAATTGGGAGATTACATTACACTATTTACATCTCAGAGAAAATGTTGGAAGTGTCCTCCACCAGCATCTATACATGTTTGCATTCGTCTCCCGGTATTCTCTGACGTTTTACGGAGATGATATCGAATTGAGAGAAGGTTATTTCCAGCAAGATGGAGCATCGTGGCATAGATCTACTGACACCACGGAACTTGTAACCAGTTCCTTTGATAATCGAATAATCTCAAATGGTCTGTGGCCCCCTCCCCAGATACCCTGGCCTAACCTCACCGGACTTTTTCTTGTGGGGGTATCTAAAATAAGTAACATTTGCGAAAATACGGAAAGTTACCCGACTGAGGACCGGAAACGACGCCACTAGACGCGGCTCGGAGACCGGAGACCGCCCTAGCTGAGGAGAAAGTTTTACACATTTTGCCATGCACAGCCGAGACACTTCTACCCTGAAATAGGCCACCAGATGAGAGATGACGTGACATGATAATGAAGAAATGGAGGGACAGTTAGTTATGTACAGAGGATCTACCCAAAAGTACGAAGAGCCTGGCCTCCTTCAACCCAGGAGCGATGATAACTCCGGGGCTCTTTCCATATGGCAATACCTGATTTCTTAAAAAGCACCCCCGTTGACAACAACGTCAAGACGGGATGGAAGTGGATACCCCGTTTACGCGTGTCAACCCCGCAGGGAAGACTACCGAAAACCTCGGTGGGCCGCCTGGTGATCTAGCACACCTTCTACTAGCTCTGCAGGCTAGTACCCGGGACTTATTAGGCAACACTCTATCCCGTCCGGGCGGCCGTAGCCTGGCCGGAGGTACCCAATTCCCCGTGGGTGTCGGTAACACACTGCCCCCTCGAGTCCAACCCAATCCGAACAACTCCCTGAAGGGAGGGGCTCGGCAGTTCGGCCCGAGGTTCCTCTAGTATCCTAAGAGGTTCCACGAGTGCTAAGGGTCCGCAGCACCCGCACCACGGCAACTGAAGGGAACGGATCCCCTCCCCTACGGGAAGTAAATGGCAGCATGTAATTAACCTACCCAGCATTCGACTGGTGACCCGGGAAAACCTCCGAAAAACCCATGGAGCAGTTAGATCGGCCATGGGAATGGAACCCAGCTATTGAAAGAATATATAGACAAACTGAAAATTGTGACTTTCTTTTTAGCTTAATCTCTCTCCATCTTAATCGGCCACACGTTCGGGCGACATATTTGTAACAATCCATCTTAATCAGTCACTGTAAATTACCTTCAACACATTGATAAATCCTTATTTTTTAAGTTAATATTTGTGGCGATATAACAGGTCGTCTCGTTTCTCAATGATTAATCAGCCCCAAAGTTGGGAGCGATCTTTGTGACCGTCCATCTTAATCATTGCAGGTCGAATTGCACTTCTTGACGATTGAGTTTGATTAAATATATTATTTGATTGTATACTCTAACGGTCACTCGTTTCTATTACGAATACCGAATTACTCTTTTTGAAGGTTATTAAATTTCCTTTACAATTATATTCACCGCAACATTTTTCATCGTCATGAAACCAGACTGAAGAACATATATGATTTTCATATTTACATATTGATTTTCCGTAACTATCGTTACTCCTCTATTAATTTTGTTTTTAATATTGTCATTTCATGGCCTACTAAGTCATATCAGAAAACAATATTCATATAAAAATTTCTAACTAAAACATATCGTTACAAAATACACATGTGACATAAAAATGAAAGAATATATTTTCCCCTTTCTCACTAAACAACAGATACAAAACCATTTTTATGTTAACATTTACTGCAGGACATTTTTGTGCTCGCCTGAATCATCAGAATTATGTAAAGTTAATTCCTTTCATAATTTTATTCACACCGAGACTATGCGCCTATAAAAGTGGACGCATTTCCGTGAGATGTGAAAGTAAGCCTGAATTAAACCGTGGTCGTAAACTCGGTAATGAACATTTTATCCGGATGATGTAAGAATGTATGAACGCAGTAATAAATAAGAAATGGCTCTAGTTTTATCGTTCTTTCTCCCGGATATATAAAACCCGATTTCTAAATCCGGTATCCTGTGTGACACTCGGATCTAGAAAGTCGTAATGCATTCGGATACCCAAATGGGCTTCTTGTTTGTTGACAAGACCAGGACTGTGACATTGATGTAAAAAGATAAGGACAAGAAAATTAGTGCTGTATAAAATGAAGAGGTAGGTATTGAGTAAAACACACTAAAGTATTAATTAAATAACTGTGCGAGTCCTCTGCACAATTTACTCTTACATTATGGTAAAATAAATACGAATTTTTCCAGCTATTTCCTAATATAAAAGTACCCCACTCTGCACAATTAACAATCGCTACCTCATTTAATTAATAATGTATAGTGGCATGCATTTGGCTCAACGGCTCACTGTTATGGTCTTCAAGAAGGGAGTACAACTAAAAAAAAAAAAAAAAAATACGAAAAGTGGGTACTAAATTGCTAAAGAATAGAAGTGGTCAATGAATTTGAATATTTAAGAGTAAGGATGAATAACAATGGAAAGTGGAGAGCACACAGGAGAAAAATTGAAGCAAAAGGAAGGGCGGCAAAATGAATGGGATAAGAATATGCAAATATAAGCTAGAAATAACAACCAAGTGGTTAGAAATAATGTATGAAGTACTAGTGGAATGCAAAATGCTGTATGCGGTGGAGATCTGGGAGGGCGGATCCTGTCCTCTGTAATGTCGTAACTCCTTGGGTCGGCCGCACTCGTTTCCTCTTGCCTCATCCTCCTGGAGATCCCCACTTGGAGCTTAGGTAAAATAAACCAAAAGTTTCGGCGTCGATTCCCTTCCGTAGTAATCCTAAGGTTTTATCATCCAGAAACGCTTCTCATATGTTTTTATTTTAACGTCATTTAGAGGTTAGAGCAGTGGCGGCTGGTGGGTTAAATTATTGGTGGTGCACAAATGAAAAATAAAATACAGAGTAGTAATGACTCACCTATTTATACAGATTCTCTGCTGTACTCTCCTTAGGCCTGGCGAATCTATCGATAACTTTTGCGTTGAAATCGCTGATCTTCATAACAAAATCTCTCTCAATTAAAATCATTGCTAATGCTGTCAATCGGTCCTGTGACATTGTGTTCCTAAGGAAAGTTTTTATTCTTTTTAAAGTTGAGAAACAGCATTCTGCTTCAGCGGTACACATCGGCATAGTTAACAGTACTCGAAGGAGTTTGACACATTCGCTGGATGTAGTACATAAATCGTTTTCCTTTTTGAAGTCCATCAAGCACAATGCGCCGGACATTCCACGAAATTCCTCTCGACTGTAAATTACAGCCAGTTCTCTACGAATTTTTGTTCCAATGATAAAAGGATAGACGCTTATTGTTTCTCTAAGGGAATCCTCTGGAAATGTCTTAGAAATTTTCTTGATGAAACAAAATTGAGGCTACCTGATGCCCCGTGAAGCTAAATCTGTCCTTTGCTTCTCTAAGAATGTCACATACTTCAAGAGCTTCTCTTCATTTCACGTCATGATCTTCTATTCTTCTCCTCTTAATTGCAGTTTCTTCGTGTTCCTCGATATCCACGCTATTTCTTACTTTTTGCACTTCCCTTTTAAATGCGTTTAGCTGGGCAATGGCAAATGTTGCATTGCAGTCTCGTTTCTGCAGCTGATTGTACAAAATGTCCACATGTGGCATGATCTTGTAGAAGGAAGACAGCCAGAATACAAAATTATAATCTTTCAAAGTGGCCATAAACCCAGAAGCCTGAACAAGTGTGGCGTTGTTGTTTAACAGAGCTCTCTTCTGAATAACCTCCATGCATTTAATTAAATTCTCCGTGTTCGAAAAGCAGAGCACACAGAAGCTAAGCCTGAAGGTCACGGCTATAGCCGTTGTTAAGAGTAGGAGGAGCTAGGTTTATAAACCTATATTTAAGCAATGTATAAGAAGCCCCTTCCATCTCTTCACCTTCCCGCAACCCTCTCAGAGAGCCTACATTTGGGCGAAATCTTAGGTTAACTCTTCACTGCAAACCTGCGGCTGCTACAGCTGATCACTGTTTATTTCGACTTCTGCGGTCATGGTCAGCTACAGACGATAAGCGTAAATGAAACATGTTTGTATATAAAACAATGCAAACAAGTACAG
>CM060959.1:42638105-42645605 GCA_030765055.1 Mantis religiosa | reverse complement strand
TTATTAATGTGAATTTTATAAATAATTGTCAACACAAAATCTTGCCTCTGGATATAACCATTTCGAAATACTCTTTGTTATTGGTTTGAATTTTCAAATACGTATGTGTCTCGAATTGAAAACCGTTATTCATTTCTTTTCTGTCCTGGCCATATACTAGGAGAAAATGTCAAAGCTGGAGGAGCTTCTAAAATATTTGACTATCACTTAAACCTACAGCATCCACGTAATCTCCTTTTACCAACGATGAAATATACAATAAAACAATTTCTGCAGATGTTCATGGTAATTAACAAAGTAGAGGTTGAACATAATGAAAAATTTGCACATCCTTTATCCACAGCTATGTATGCCGATGACACCGTTATTTTCTATTCGCATCCAGACTTAAGTACTGCAATCAACAGGCTACAAATATCATTAAATGTGTTGTCTAAGTGGTTCAAAATGTGGCTAGTAGTATTAAATACTAATTAAAAGGAAACGAAAATATTCTCCTTAAAGTCTTATCAAAATCCACTCCCATTGGATCTGCAGGGAAAACAACTAACATGGAAGCCTGAAGAAACACCAGTCAAACATTTAGGCGTAATGCTTGACACTAAATTAACCAGGAATTCTGATATATCTTACATTTCCACAATAGCAATTTCTAGAATTAAAAATCTGTATCCATTGCTACAGAAGAAATCAAAGCTTGGTCTGGAGTGCTCAATATTGACCTACAAGTCTCTTACACGCCCCATAATTTCTTACGCTGCTCCTGTAAGGGGCGCAGTCAGCAAAACCCACATTCATCGACTTCAGGTTATACAAAACAAATTTCTCCGCAGTATTACAAAGGCCCCATGGTTCATTAGAAATAATTTGCTTCTTCAGTAACTTGGTATTCTTTCCATACATCTGTACCTCAAATTAATATCAAAGACATTCTTATTAGATTATCCGAAGTACCAGGCGCTGTAACCTATGACATTGGACGACGAAACTTAGAAAGGACCAGATTGAAAAGTAAACTGCCTCAAGACATCCTACTCACTGATTCAGAAGATAGCGACTTTTCTCACTAATTCAAAGTATATCCTCTATTGTTCTCATAACACCACTGATCATAATCTAGCCTTGCATATCTAACCTCACTTTTCAATCGTTATCCATCTTAATGTTATTTTATGTGTTAGTTATCCTGTTATATACTTTGTCTTTTATTATCCTTCATTTAAATGTGTTTGTTTTCTATTTGTTTATTTTATAATTTTATCACCTATTGTATATGTTATAGGACAGTAGCTCCTCAGTTGTCAATTTGTATGCAGTACTTATGTTATTTATCAATGGCTGTATAGCAATACTGCTGATCAGCCAAATAAAAATTTTTAAAAACAATTGCACACTTAAACTTTTCCTTGTATGAGTGGCGTACCGCGAGTTATCCTCAGCGCTTGTTTTAAGAGTTTTTACATCAAGTGAGTATTGGAATGTTGATCTTTCCTTTTTCTTTATTCGTGATCACGGGGTCATGGAATGTCTTATCGGCTGCTCCTTCGAGGACGCCCGTATTGCTCTACACTAGTTTCTTTCCTTATGTTCTTGTTTCCTTTAGGATCAGTTCTCACGCTGCTGAAACATCTATGCAAATTAATGCAAATCTAGAATGGTCAGATTTAAGAGTACAGACAAGTAGGGCTGTTATAGTCATTTGTTTAATCCTGGAGAGGTAGCCCGGTGACCTCGGGCAATTTTGTTTGCAAGCTTCCGAAAGTGTTCCTGCAAAATTGCGCCTTATGTCTCCTCTACCTTTCCCTTTATTCTTGGACTTTAGTTAAAGGTCATTAGCGCAGGTCTGTAAGGCGCTTACTCCTTGAAAACAGGCTCTTGATGAATTTGTATGGAAAGAAGTATAGAAAATATTCTACACACTTTCAAGATCCTCATCCTGTGAGATCATCGGCATTAACGCGTAACTAGTATGGTGCAATTTTTGTAACACAAATGGTATGGTGGGGTCAGAAGGACCCTATTTCATTTATGAGAATTATGGATGATGAGGGATGTTAAATCGTAATAAATTAAACATAAATGTAATATTCAGTTATATTTAGAGATTAAATGGGCATAAACAACATTGTAAACCTCTGCATGCATGTCTACAAAATCTTTTTTACCATATACGAGGGACCCAAAATAAACCGGACTGTTATCATAAAAATTTATTGATGAACCTTTTATACAAAATTATTCAGTCACCTTCAAAATACACTCCATTACATGCGATGCACTTGTCAAGTCTCTTTTCCCACTGTTCGAAGCATGTTTGGAACTCTTCAAGTTTGATATTTTCTAGTGCCCTTTGCGAAGCTATTTTTACCGCCTCCGCATCGTCATAACGCTCCCCTTTAAACGTCTTTTTCATTCGTGCAAATAGGAAAAAGTCGCACGGGGCTAGGTCCGGCGAATACGAAGCGTAAGGAACGACAGACCACCTCTGAGATGCCAAATAGTGGATCACTCGTAAGGCCGTGTGACCTGGAGCGTTGTCGTGATGCAGAAACCAGTCACCTGATCGCCAAAGTTCCGGGCGTTTCTTCCTCACATCCTCTCGCAGACGTCTTAAAACATCTAAGTAAAAGTGCTGGTTAACAGTTTGGCCAGAGGGTATGAATTCCCGATGCACAATTCCACGACCATCAAAAAAAGACAACGATCATCGTCTTCACATTTGACCTCACTTGCCTTGCTTTCTTTGGTCTGGAAGAGTTGGGAGTCCTCCACTGGCTTGACGCTTGCTTGGTTTCTGGGTCATATCCGTAACACCAAGTCTCATCCCCTGTAATGACTTTGTTCAAGAAGTAATCTCTGTTTTCAAGTTCTGACACACATTCTTGCGGATGGTTTTGTGCTCCTGTGTGAGAAGGCGCGGAACAAATTTAGCAGCAACACGTCTCATGTGCAAATCCACTGACACGAGCTCCAACTGATTTCTGTCGCTGCTGAAATTTGGTCGATCGTTTGGCGACGAACCTCGTTGATCTTTTGGCGGAACTTTTCAATGTTCTCATTTCGCGTTGTTGAAGGGTGTCCAGAACGAGCTTGGTCTTCAACACACATCTCACGACGTTTAAAGCGCCCAAACTACTCCAAAACCTGTGTGCGGCTTATAGCGTCCTCCTGGAAAGCTTCCTGAAGCATTTGGTGTGTCTCCGTTGCAGGTTTTTTAAGCAGGAAACAAAACTTCACACACACACTTTGTTCTTTCAAAGTTGCCATAACGACTTTGCAGCGGTAACCCGCCAACAGTCAGAGAAACACAATACCAACTTACACGTTCAGCTCTACACTGACGCCGTCTGCACAGGTCTCTACTAACACCATCGAGAGTGAGAACCCTGCACTACGTCAACGAGTGGCAGCGCCCTCGGAGTCCGGTTTCTTTTGGGCCCCCCCCCCTCGTATGTAATATTCATTTGTCGAATGATGATCGTCTTAAGAATCAGCTATTTTGAATCAAATTATATGCTTTACTCTGGAAAAAGGGTTTGAAATTAAAGATGAGTAGTAACTAATAAAAGTGTTTAAAATGAAATGGATATAACAGTTGCAAAACCACAGTAGGTGTTTAGAAGCAATCCTCACAAATACTTCTTGCGTATTCGCTACATATTGGTGTACTGCAAGTTACACAACTATCTTTTGTTTTCCTATCTTTTGTTTTCCTATCTTTTGTTCTAGGACACTTTGCACATATAACGCGTTTTATTATGACTTCTAATTGCTTGGGGATTTCGCATTTGATCATCCTGGCAATGCTATTTCTTAACCCTCGAGGGAGGTGTGGAATACTCATCCTTCTCTGTAGACGCAGTTCAGCTAGCTGCCATGCCAGAGACTTAGTGAACTCGAAGCGTGATTTTTTATGGTTTTCCATTAATGACAAATATATTACAAATGCATTCAGCATGGAAATGTTCAGCATTGTGTAGAAAACAGCAAGAGGCCACCTTCTACGACTCTATTGATGGCATAAACAGTGTATTTTTCATCAAGTGCATCTATCCCTCCTTTTGTAGCCCTGTAGTGCTCAATTATCTCAGGTTTCTGTATTTCCTGGTTCACTGAAGCACTGTAGTGCATCGAAGATACCAAAAGCACTGCCTTTTTTGGTTTTGGTACATAGGAGACCAATGTTAAATTGTCTCCAAATCCAAACAGTGAAGATCCAGCTTTCCTGGCTTTGGATAGCAAAAACTCTTTTGGAATTTCTTCCTTGTTTTTCTTTAAGTTTCCTACATAAGTAAGGCCCGTCTTCCTTAGTTCAATAAAAATTTCGATGCAATATAATGCATTTTGTTTGTGTAAGCTGTTGATATGTTGATATGATATACATTTTACTGTGTATATTCCAAAATTTTACAATTTACAACTTTTGGCTACATTTATTTGTCTTTACCTTGTTGCTACCTTGACTTGCTTGCTACCCGTCTTCTGCTGTGCCAGGTAGCTCTTAACCTCCATGTCTCCTTGATTACTTAATTAGTCCCTTTCTTCCCCCCTCATCTTCCTTTCTTATATTCTTTACATTTCTGGCCCATTTTTCTTTTACTTTCTGCAAGAACTAACCAATACTTCTTATCTTCTTTTCCTCCCTGCCCGTTAATATTTTTATAGCTACTACCCTCTTCTCTACTTTCTCCCATTTTTCTTCCCAAACCTCTTTTCTCCATATAGCAACCTCCTCGCATTCTGTTACATAGTGTTGTATGCTTTCTTTTCCCCCACATAATTCACAAATTTCGTTTCCCTACCTCTTATCCCTCTTAGAAATATTGTTCCTGTTCTCATCCATGCTAACCCTTCTCTCTCTTGTTTGTTGCAGTAATCTACATATGCTTTCGTCCCCAGTTCCTTTTTTTATTTGCTATTAAAATTGTAATGGTTTCATATTTTCTAGACTTCCCCATATTTCCTGTCTTTCTATATCTTCTATTCTGCAGTTTACTAATTTACCCACATCGCATGTATTCCTTTCATCTAATCTCCATATATGTCCCATTCCTATTTTGTCCATAATTCCTCCTATCTCTGCCCACCAACTACATTTCCTCCTGAAACATACCGTAATACGATTTAATACCTTATCAGTATGACCTGACCCCGCTAAGGAGAAAAACAACTGCTAATGATGTGTACGCACCCTTTTCACCACAACCTAGGCATATTGCCTGAAACGTACTGACAGCCGTAGCGCCAAACTGCGGAGAAAATAGGTTTAACATGGTATACAATATAAGCCGGGGTCCTCCTCACCCCACCACACCTGTTACGGGTTAAGCTCACTTCCCGTTGGATCGGCCACTCTGTTCTTGGGGTTTTCAGTGGCGTTCCAATCTAGGTAGCAAATACATATGTTAAGGCAAAGGTAAATAGTGTAGGGGGCCCTGTATTAACAAGGTATATCGTTACGTAGGACAGTTATATGTGTCACTATCCCCAACCCCAGTAGAGCAAAAACCCGAGGCGACCAGCTCGGATTACAACGGCCACAGTATGTATTGGGTCCCTAATGTTTACAGCACAAACAACGCCCGACTCCCATACTTACAAACTCTCAAGTGTCCACTGCGGAGGCGGTTTCTGACCGGGAACACTCGGAATGACACCAAAAAGGACGAATAAATGTAACCGTGAAAGTCTCCTATACCTAAATTAAAGGTGAACAACCCTCTTATATGAGGTTTAAGTATTCATAAAATTAAAGATAAAAATAAATAAAATACAGGGCATCTTGCTGTTTGTTGTCTTCTGAGGTCATATCTGAGAGCACCTCTGCTAGAGTGGCACTTTTCAAATACATACTTCACCTAACAAAACTAAAGATTTTAAACAGCATTTGGACAATTGAACCAGAGATTCCATTGCAGATCCTTCAACGCATGCTTCAAAGAACTGCCTATTTTCCCATAGGATTATCTCGATTGATAAGGAAACAAAAGTAAGATTACTATTACTACCACAAAAGGAGAAAAATGCTCCAAAAATCTTCAACAAAATAGTTTCAAAATAGAAGGCCATACCTAAATCAGGCTCAAGCTTTTAAATATTTTGGCTAAGTATCTGGAGCCTCCTCCAAAGGTACTCTAAAGAATCTAATGAAGATTTGTGTGTGTATGTGTGTATATGTAGCGTTTAACGCCCGCTTTTACTACATACGGCACCGCAGGCGGTAAGACTGATGGTACATGAGATGAAGATGGAGCACCGGTGGAATGAGATGGCGAGGGAAACCGGAGGTCCCGGAGAAAACCCGCCATAGCGCCGTGTTGTCCACCACAAATCTCACTTTGCGGTCGCCTGGGATCGAACCCTTGGTGAGAGCCAAGCGGTCTAACCACTGAGCCACGGCGCGGCCAATGAAGATTTGTGTTGTCATCCGTGTAACTAGTATCAATAAGCAATATTAAATGGAATAGGAAACACAGCAAAATAGAAGAAATTAAAAGTATTCCTATTAGGAAAAAAAAAAAAAACAGTAAAGTTTAATAGAGTCAACATGAAAAATTGAACGTCATGCCCGGGATTTCAACCATGGATCTCCTGGTTTCCGTCCAGTCGCTCTAACCCATTGAGCTACCATGGCCAACTTGGCGTCACGACATTAAGTTCTCCAATTGACTCGTATATTTCCCCGGTAAACCACTAGGGGCTCTCGCATCCGAGATACACCGTTTGTAGCGACTTACTATCGTAAGTACTTGAGTCCCAGACTTCATTATTTAACTCTTATTATTTAAGTTATTTAATATTTAGACTTTTTCATGTTGACTTTATCTATTAAATATGTTAACCTATATACGGCTAGTGTGAAGAAATGATTAATTTCCATCAATTAACTAAAGTAACGTTTAACTTTATCACGGAATATTTGTTAGGAAGACATCTTCATTGATCCAGTACGTTTCCTGCACACAATAGAAAGGCTTACATCTAGATCTTCTCTTAGACATGAGCAGAAGAGGAGAACCTTGGTTACCTTTGTCACCTTGAAGGTGGCGTGAGGAACTTCGGATGTTTCACGGCCAATTGTCGATTGTCGAGGGCCGGAGATGGGGTTCTCAGCAGACAGTTGACAGCCGCTCTGTCACGCAAATTTGGAAAGCAAGTGTTACTGCTTGTGGTTCCGGGCGTGTTGGAGAAGTGCCACATTTAACCATTCTCTTTACGACAGTAAGCTATCTTGAAATAAGTGTTTAATATTCATTCAATGTTCGTTTACGAAGAAAGAATAGCAAACTTGGTTCACTGACTCATTCGCAGCTGAACATAAACCGGATCTTGAAACAAGTGCTGTTTAGTAATTGCATTGCTTCACTTTAGACGTTGGTCAAAGATAGTTTCCCTCTCTCTCCCCCCCCCCTCTTTTCTCTCACACACCATGAGCTCATTGCTAGCTTCATTTTCCCAAGAAAGGGTCAACTCGTAAAAATAAAAAATTTGTACCCCAGA
>CM060959.1:42576990-42637105 GCA_030765055.1 Mantis religiosa | reverse complement strand
CTTAAGTATATAATATGCCCTAGGACACTCTTATTAATGCTGTGCCATATACAACAATTAAATAATAAAAAGTGCTAAAATCCAGAGTTAACGTCAGAACTACTTGAAATTTTGTCATTAAGTGGGGTACAGGGAATACAGTTAAGCTTTCAAAATTCATCTTTCTATCTTGAACAGTTTTTAACTGTAAAAGCTTAGTACCTCAATAAATATTATTGTTATTACTGTAGCAGCTGTGGGTCAGATTTGCTCAGTAATGTAATTTATTGGGCAAATGTGCTGACTACGTATTTTCTGCTTGTCTTCGGGCTTATTTATATTTATATTTTTGTAATATTTGGTTTTGTTATACAAGAGAAAAATGTAAGTTTTAAATTATAGTTGTATATGAAGTGTCAAATTGTAGGTTACTGTGTCTTTTATCAAGTTTAGCTTTAACGTTTCGCAATTTTATGTGTTAGTCATCTGATACTCTGACATGAGATCACAGTTATAGTCGTGAAGGTGATATAATTTTCAATAGCGATCTCGGATATCAATTTGTCATTAAGTTATTGTTCAGATTATTTAATGGGGTAGTCACTTGTTGGTAACTTGATTTTATTGACACTTTCCTTTGTGACTTTTAAGAGGTTTTCTTCCATAAATGTATAGATGATAAGACGAAAGTAAAAGATACAGAAGGCAGTGCACGTTTATGAACCAATATTTCTTAGTGCAGGTTTTATTTTCCGACAGCAGAATAGAAATCATTACAGCGCATGACGTTGCAGCATTGCAGCGAAATGCAACGATTATATTGAACTGTGGTTAACTTTTACCACAAAGCACTGAAAAAATCTTTAAGATAAAATGCAGCTTGTTTGTTAAATTGTACAATAAAAAGGCCAAAGTTTAATTAATCTTTATTAAACATTTTTCTTTTTACTTTATGGTATACCAGGGGGGTGTCGTAAAGTTCTAATTAAAACCCTTTAAAATGTGAAAAAGAGTTTGTGTTGATATGTGATTGTTAGTTCTTCTCTACGTAGTCACAATCCAAATTTACACATTTTTCCCAGAGTTTTTTGAACTTCCGAATACCTTGATTGTACAAGTCTGCACAATTCGCTTTAAACCACCCTTCCACTTCAATAATGACGTCATTTGTGTTGTCAAATCTGCGAACAAGCAACGGTTTCTGCATTCCGGAAACAAGAAAAATTCACTTGGTGCGAGATCGGGCAAAAAAGGCGGGTGCTGTAAGGTCTCTCCCTTGTTTTGTCAACTGCAACATGAGATGACAGAGCTGGTGCATTGTCAGCCAGAAGACGCACAACTTTAGAGAGCATACCGCGTCGTTTCTTAAGCAGAGCTGCTCGTAACTTGTACAGAAGATTGCAGTAGCATCTGCCAGTGATAGTTTGACCCTTGGCAAGATAATCTGTAAGGATGACTCCACGACAGTCCCAGAAAACTGAAAGCATGACCTTCCCAGCTGACTTTTGCACCTTTGTCTTTTTGGGAGGGGGGGGGGGGGAATCGACATGTTTCCATTCCATGCTCATGGTTTTTGTCTCTGGATCATACTGATAGATCTAGGATTCATCCATGGTTACCAGACGATCAAAAACATCATCTTCATCCTGTTCCAACAGCATCACCATCTGTCTTGAAAGGTCACGCCGTGTTTGCTTTTGGAAAGGGGATAGCAAACGTGTAACCCACCGTGCAGACACCTTAGACTTGTGCAGTTTGTCATACATAATCTCCCACACACTTCCATAACAAAGATGTGTCTCATTCATGATCATTTGGATGGTTGCTTGTCTGTCTTCCAGTAATATACACTCCACTTTCTTCAATGTGGCGGCATCATCTGTCATTGAAGGTCTACCAGCTCTTGGCTCATCTGTCAGGGACATGTGACCAGTTTGAAAATTCCTTTTCCACCTCACAATACTGCCATAAACAGCCGTCATCTCATCAGATTTCGCGAGAAGTTTTGCCCTTCAAATGCAGGAACTTGATCACACTACTAACCTCAATTATGGCCATCTTACACCTCTGTCACTTCTGGCACTCACTGTAAAAAAAATCCAAAGAGCTCAAATCACTGAAACTACCTACATTATGTCCCCAGGGATCGATGATGGCACTGAAAAATTTTCATCATTCTGGCATAAAAACTACGGGTGATAATTAAAATTTTACGTCACCCCCTGGTAAAGAGGGTTAGGAGACACTTGAAACATATCTAGGTAGTCAAAACCCGGTTCAAATTCTAAGAAAAGAAAAGAAAATAGTAAGCTTAGATTACGTCATAAAGTTCCTCTTTCCTCTGCATTATCCCGAAACTAAATATATCCCAGCGCTACTGCAAACGTGATCTCATACATGCTTCGCAAACAGAGATGACAAGACGTTGCGAAAGGTGAAAAATATAGGAAACATGTTATCCCTTGACCCAGGGTCAATTGGCCTGCAGGTGAACTGCAGATCTTCCTTTGTCAGAAGACGCGAAGTACAGTAGTCTCTCAGCTCACGTTTTCTTAATGATAATAACTGCAGATATATCTGAACATCTTAACATCATACGAATGAAATATGAAAGCGTTTTTATTTATTCGAGAGAACAGACTCACGACAGCGCATGAGCCTCGCATCCAAGAAGTCAGGGTTCGAATCTCTTCGATCTTCCATTCCGACATTGTGTTTTCTCTGGTTTTCGCTCGTCAGTAGGCAAGTTCTGGGATGGTGTCTCATCTACCACAATATTATTTCCATGATTTCCCTTCCACTCCATTTCTTTCTCATCTTCCAGGACTACTTCTTAAGCTGCGTAGCATATGCCTGTTCTGAAGATATGGTCTAAATGTTTGCTCAAATGACAGCAAAGGGTTGTTCGTCGATCTCTCGAAGTAGCTTCATCACTGGAACAAGTCTTCGAGCCTGGAACTGCTGCAACTTCCACGTACCTCTACGCCCAGTGGCTTGCTTCACTTCATCCTTTCCTCCTGGGTAATGTGGCCATATGATTAATACCGTGTGGTTATCTGTCAAATGGATGGCTTGAATAAGATTGAAAGTTAGCTCGAAAATGAAAACTTTATTGGCATTATACACGGTTTTCATTTACGAGGGTGCGTCAAAAAGTAATGCCTCCTATTTTTTTCCTTAAATAAGTAAGTTATGTGAAAACTTTGAATTTGGCGCAATTCCTCAAACCTTCTTCTCCAATCCCCTGCAATAGTAACTTCCTAAGTCAACAGGTGGCAGTACAGCATCCTCTTACAAAATGGCTGACATCACATTCGTATTAGACAGCGTTCTGTGATTGAATTTTTGCCTCCGGAAGGTGAAACGCCAATTCGCATTCACGAAAGGCTAAAAAAATGTGTATGGTGATGAAATGGTAGATGTCAGCACCGTTAGACGATGGGTTCGTCGCTGTAACGAAGCTGAAGGGCAAACAATATTGGCAGATGAAAAGCGAAACGGGAGGTCGGTGACTGCAGTGACTCCATGCAACATTCAGGGAGTCGATGACATCATTCGTGGTGATCGCCGGGTGACAACAGGTGAAGTGTGTCGTATTACCTCCCTTATTAAAGGTAGTGTGATGACGATTATTCAACAACTGGGTTACTCAAGAGTTTGTTCACGTTGGGCAACAAGAATGTTAACCGCTCAACACAGAGAAACAAGGAAAACAATAGCCTTTGAGCACTAGCAGCGCTTAAATTTGGAAAACATTATTACTGGAGACGAAACCTGGGTTCAGTTTTTTGAACCTCAATCAATGAAATGGCATCACACAACGTCACCGAAGAAAAAACAAATTCAAAGCTCAGCGGTCGGCAGGGAATGTTATGGCGACAGTGTTTAGGGATGCAGAGGGTGTGCTTATGATTGATTTTTTGAAGCAGGGATGCACAATAAATTCTGTCCAATACGTCAGAACTCTCAAAAAGCTGAAAGCAAGTCTTCGCCGAGTTCGCCCAACAAAAACTATGGCGGATGTTCTTCTTTTGCATGACAATGTAAGACCACACTCCAGCCGTTACACCACTGCAGAAATTGAGAAATTGGGATGGCAAGTCTACCTCACCCACAAACAGCCCTGACCTGACACCATCAGACTTCCATCTGTTCGGGCCACTAAATGAAGCTCATCGTGGGATTCATTTTGAAGATGAGGAGGCTGTGAAAACGTCCGTGCGTCAATGGTTTAGGAAGCAAGACCGTGTGTTTTATCACACTGGAATAGCTACATGCCCTAGTTAAAAGGTGGACCAAAACTGTGGAAAAGGACGGAGATTATATTGAATAGTGACAAATTAATCGTCAATGTTGTAGTTTACAAGCTATGTAAATTGGATTCAATTTTCTTGGCAATTAAAAGCGGAAAAAATAGGAGGCGTTACTTTTTGACCCAACCTCGTGTATATGTGATTTCACCGCGCAAAAATTCACGTCAGCAACAGCATAGCTGATGGAGCGAGTTTATATACGAAGTCCCTAGCGGCTTGCGATCGTATTTGATGTGCTGACAGCAGTTTTGAGGCCTCCTTCTGTCGGCAGGTAAATATGCTATTTGAGAAGTGGATCTACCCGCGTAATATAAAGGTTCGTTATTCACCTGGTCCGTAGATACGATAACTGCTTCTAAAAATATATATACTGCAATGCAATGCAAAGCTAATTATGCAGCCATAAAAGTATACCATGAAGAATATACTAAATGATAAATTATTGAACAATTATTTCACAATGAACATTTGTTTTTCTGTTATAGTAGACATATATGCATATTGCAAACCTGTCACATAAAATAAAAATATTGCAATTTGATCCTAATTCTTTTCTATCACCCAGTTTCCTCTCAATGTAATTTCATTACAAACCAGAAAATTAGCGGAACATATTCTGGGAATGAAAACCTTTTATGTCGAATTTTTATTTCAATTGCTCATCACAGTTGGTGCTATACAAATCGTGGGGCTATATACATAATATACATAATAAAATTAAAGTACACAGGGAAAGAGGATACTCATGTTATAGTCCTCAAGTAAACTGATCTGATTAGTTTGAGTATAAATTAAATAACTTCTTCATTACAGAATAAATAAACATTATAGAAATAAAATGTCCTGTGGCAAGTATGCCTTCAGTCTTGGTGCAGCATCAAGGCGACGTTCCAGTTGGAAGAATAAAGCACCTGATACATAAGGAAGGTGAGCAAGGAATCTGCTTGTCGTTGTAGAGATATACTCATTAATGCTGACTATGTCCAATTCTCTATGCAACTGTGCACTCCGGATGTACCACGGGGCGTTCACAGACAATCGTTATATCCTGTTTTGAAACACCTGGAGTTGGTGAATATGAGTAGGTGAAGCACATCCCCATACAGGACTGGCATATAGAAGAAGTGGTCGTAGAATACTCTTGTATAGTAGCAGCGTACATTCGACTCGTAAAGAGGATTTGCGGTTGAGGATGGGATACAACTTGTGAAGACGAGCATAGGCTTGATTTAGTTTGCTTTTGATATGTGTACTCCATGTCAGTCGACGATCAAGATATTTGACTGCACAATCCGAAGGTAATCAGGTGACTTCAGTGTTATAGAGTCGTATATTTGCCGGAGCAGCAGGCCTGCGCAAGGTGAAAAGCTTAAGAAGACATTTGCTTGGATTAAGTGCGATACGCCAGCGAGATAACCAGTGCAGGAAAATGTCCAGGGAAGATTGTAGGTAGAATGAAAGCTAAAGTAGTGTTATCCAAGTTTAAATAAGAAAATATCTCTAGTACATACTCTTATGTGTCAATTTTATTATATTTACTTTCTGTCATAACATTATTTAGTGCTTCTAGTTTGGGACCAGTCACTTTATAGCATCTAGTGTGTCTCTTTTTCCAAGTAACTGATCCTGTATCTTGGAAATGTTTCATGCACCTATTGGTTTTAAAAGACATAAGGATACCAACATTAATAGACATTTTATTTAAGCGTGAGAATGACAAAAACTTTATATCGTATACTGATAAAATGTAAGATGTTTATGTTGAAAACAAAAGTATGTCAATTTGACGGTATATGGACACTTGACAACATTATACTCCGAGGGACTTGTCTGAATGCTGGATAGCGTTACATAAATCCTCTATGCAACAGTTTAAATTATACTTATATGTCGCACCAATTCTAATGCCGGTACGAAAGTAGCATTCAACCATGAAGGCGCACTGCTCTGTGTTTATATCCAGGTTAAGCTGGCGTTATTAGTTACCAGCGCAACCACACTCAGAGCCCTGTAATCTGTTTACGATTCCGCAATAATTGCCGGTTCTTCTCCGTAGAGGGCACTTTGATTTCAAGATAGACTCACCAGTCAACTATGACGTCGCCCTTGCTCAATCGGAGGGCGGGAAATAACGAATACAAAAACCACCGTCTACTATTTCCTATGTTGGTATTTATCGAGCAAAATTTGGTCCTGGATCGTTCCATTATTCTGGAACTGGGGGTTTTCTTGGACACGGTTGTACACTTGAGTATCATTGCCTAAACTTATAATCCTTTTCCTCTCTTAAGGGGGGACATACGAGAAAATGTTGAAAAAAAAAATCTAATTTTTTTATTGTTTTGTAAAATAGTATATAGTACTAGCTATCAAACACCAAAATATTATGACTGTACGTGGTCTGTATGTACCTTTAAAAAATTATATGCCCTAGTGTTGCATAGTAGCATAGTAACATCAGCTGTCTTGGAATCTATAAAGCCCACCTACGAATTCTTAGCACACCCAGACCTGCTCTCTATGGAGAGACACAAAATCCAAATGTGTGTGTAGTGTTTAACGCCCGCTTTTACTACATTCGGCACCGCAGGCGATGACACTGATGATACATGAAATGAAGATGGAGCACCGGTGAAATGAGATGGCGGGGGAAACCGGAGACCCCGGAGAAAACCCGCCCCAGCGCCGTGTTGTCCACCACAAATCTCACTTTGCGGTGGCCTGGGATCGAAACCGGGCCGCCTTGGTGAGAGTCAAGCGGTCTAACCACTGAGCCCCGGCGCGGCCACAAAACCCAAATGAAAGCCTCAACAGTTTGATAAGGAAAAGGTGTCCCAAAATATCATTTGTATCTTCCATAATGGTGAAAATTGCTACATTTCATGCTGAAATAGTGTTTAGTGATGGGAATGTTGGCAGAAAGAAAGTTATGCCTCAGGGTATCAAACTGGTGTGTTTGTGGAAGCAGTTTTGCAGAGTATCGATAACATTCGAATCGCTGGTGCAGAAAGAGCTATGGAATTAATGCAGAAAGAAGCAAGACAGAAGAGGAATTTAAAAATAAAGGCTGAAGAAGACCAGAATAAGGATACAGACTATCTATATGGGAAGTTATGACTTAAAATTAAAAGGCAAACTGAATAATATTTATTGCATTTTTAATTGCATTTCCCCGTAACTTGCATTTTCTACAACTTCAACCCATTTTTCTCTCAAACTACTTCATCTACAGTAATGCAATTTAGCACACAGCTTTCTTATGCCACAATGAACATTTTGTTCGTTCTAGAATTTAAAATTAAGCTCAAGATGGAATGTGATGATACAAAATATATGAAATTATTTTAATTTTTAAAGGATGCATATGATTAACATTTTTTTTTTTAAATTCTATACAGCTTCAATAAGAAATCTAAATCCAACAAATTCATTTTAGTGTGTTTTAAAATAACATACCAAATTTCAGAAAGATAACATATGTGAATTTTGAAAAAAAAAAATGGGCTTAAGTTTGTAAATATCTCTGCATATAGAAAAATATGTAGCATTATTTATAAACAATGGAAAATTATGAAAAAAAATTGTGCATATTAACTGTATTATCTTAAATGAGTATAATAAGTTTCACTTCTCTAACTTGAAAACTTTGGATGTTATGGACATTTATGTAAGACCCTGAATATTTGCATACGTCCCCCCTTAAAATATCTTACTTATATGTAATTAGCAAATGGGAATGAGAGTTTAAGAAGTTATCTTATTATATTTTAGTTTAACCTTGGTAAAATTTATCTTACTTCACATTATCAAGGATTTAATAGCTATCACATTTGCTTCACCGTTACTGAAACTGAATTTCGACCGGTTATTGGAAAATGTGATGATAAAACCCACGCTCCTAATCAAACTCACTACAATGTAAAGTATATAAATATATTGATACGTGTTAGTAAATTGGAAAGTTCAGTCACACCTGAAAGGTTCATTACCACGACCAGGACTCGAATCACGGTTCTTCAGCTCTCGTGCCGATGCTCTTACCGCTTGAGCTACCATGGCGAGATGCCCGTACGCGCATTAGCCCGGTATGCTTGAATCTGATCGGAAGGCTTAATACGGATATGGGCATCTCGCCATGTTAGCTCAAGCGTTAAGAGTTAGGCACTGAAAACCAGGATCTGTACGTCGAGCATCAGCTACGTATAAGAGCATCATTTATTATTTATAATAATAGGATAAACACTCGGTATTTCGGACTGGTTTCAAACCGAAAATACTGACATTTTCAGGAATCGAACAAGGATTGGTGTTCCCCTTTAGCATCAATATATTTTTGAATTTGATAAAACTAGTCCTTTGAGCAATAATACCACTTTTCCTGAGGACTTCAAAACCCAGTTCTTTGATAATGTTCCATTGCTTTATCTGATAGCCAAAAATGATTCTACAAATTCTGTCTTTAAGTTTTGAGAACAAAAGGAAATTAAAGGTGCTCGATCAGGGTTGTATGGTACAGTTAACATGATGTGATCTGCAACACAGATAAGGAAATTGATTGGTGACCTCAAATTTGAAAATAAAATGAACCAAACAGAAAAGCGTGCCTGGCAGAGCTACAAAGATGTTGTAAGGAGTCAAGATTACAAAACAAAGGCGAACTCCATGTTGGAGAACTTGAGAAAACTTGATTGTACGAGTAAACGCGATTCACTTGTCCCAGCGTTTCTGTCAGTCTTCAAAGACATGCTGGAAAGCATTTTTGAGAGATCCTTCAAAATCGCCTCCGCAGCCTTCACCACTGCTTCTCACGATCGATAATGTCTCCCACGAAGGCGTTTCTTCAAGATAGGGAGTAGAAAAGGGTGATATGGAACTAAATCCGGACTATAGGGAGGGTGAGGGATGCACTTCACGTTTATTTTTGCAGATATTCAGCAACAACTTTGGCATATGCGGCCGCGCATTATCGTGGTGCAGCATCCGGCCTGCTTCACTGAAATGTGGTCCTTTGCGCCTCATAGGGACTTGCAATGTTTTCAGGACATCCCTGTAGCTTTTTCCAGTTACTGATGTGTGTGCAGTTACAACATGCTGATAAACCATTCCAGGAATATCAAAGAATGAGATGACCATAACTTTCCCAGCAGAAGCAACCACTTTTACTTTACTGGGGGTTGGTGATGAAGGAGATTTCCGCACTGAGCTTTGCAGTTTGCTCTTAGGATTAAAATGATGCTGCCAAGTTTCATCAGCAGTGATTATGTTTGAAAGAAACTCCGGATCTTCCTCTAACATCAACTTTAACTGCATACAGACCTGCATGCGAATGTCCATTTGTTCGGGAATCAACACTCTTGGAACCCATCGCGCACAAACATGTCTCATGTGTAATGTTTCTATCACCAACTTGTGGGTGGCACCCAATAAAATGTTCAGTATTTCAGAAAGTGATCTTAAGGTAATTCGTCGATCCTGTCTCACAATGGCAGCAGCAGTGTTGATGTTTTCTTCCGTAACAGCAATAATTGGAGCACCGGGTCCACCTTCCTTTGAAATTGATTGTCTCCCCTCTTTAAACATTTCAAACCATCTTCGAGCTGTGCTGCAGGGAAGAACAGACTCTCCATAGGCCTCCTGTAACACTGTATATGCCTCAACTGAAGATTTGTTGAGATTTTCAAAGCCGCATACTGTTCCTCGAGTGTTACCTTCATTGCAGCGGTAGGCGAAACTAAACATATCTGAACTTGCCTGGTTCTCACAGGTGGGAACCAGGAGTACCAACAATGAAGCTACTACGGCATGTTTGTTTCACTTTAAGCTAACAGAATATAATAAGATTGAATTTTAATGAGGAAAATTATGACCGTAAAAAAATTATGATCTTTCTTTATTGTCAGCCCTCTTACCATGAGTTTGAGGTTGCACATCCTTCATTCTAACATTGACTATTTTCCAGATTGGTGTCTTGGATTTTACAGTGAAGAACACACTGAACGTTTCCACCAGGACTTGAAAATCATAGAAAGAAGGTACCACGGTGGATGAAGTGTTAACATGATGGCAGACTATTGTTGGCCCCTGAAAAGGGAACGTAATCTTGATATGCATGGAAGACATGCAAAGGGAAGAAAATTTCCTCCTAGTTAGGTCACTGTTGTTTTTCCTATCTAAAGTTGATAATACTTGTAAAACGTGCATACATTGCGTTTAAAATGACATGACAACATACTTCCTTATACACGCCATGTTCTTGAGCATAATGAAAACTTTGTACGTGGTACAGGAAAATAAATGACATATTTTTGGAATCGGTGCCCCAAAATTAGGGGGAAATAACATTCGGAACCGAAACATAAAAAAGAAAAAAAATGCAGATCAGTGTTATAGAAACTTAAAAGTAGCAGGTTGTTGCATACTGGCCTTGATATTGTATGCTCTTTATTGATGAGAAACAAGAGAGCATATCTACCTTTACAATAAGACAAAATATTACAAAAAGTACCTAATAAAATGAGTATATGTTTAAAATAAACAATTATTTAATTTTATTAATTTTCTGGTTTTCAGCCATTTCTTCATATTGATTTCAATTTTCAGCACTTTAATTTATAAATTTCTGTCGCTGTTCAATTGTTTTTCATAATGTCATGAAAAGAATATTGAATTTCAAAGCCATAACAATCCGCTTTTAAACAGTTGACTATTGATTTAGTTTTATCTCAATTTTATAACTACAAGGAAATAAAGACGAGAAGAAGTTTGAGTGAAAATAGTTTTCAAAAGCAATATAAATATTAAATACGAGGGTGGTCTGAAAAGTTTCCGACCTCAATATGAAGATGGCAACACTCGTAAATATAAGCTAGTGAACTTCATTGTTCATCTGTTGACAGTTACTCACCAAAGTTTCAGCCATTTTAGAGGCTCAGTTGTCATGTAACAGTCGTCTGAGTGAGCTGATGTGTTTTTATGAAAGTGAACAAAATCGAGTATCGAGCTGTCATTAAATACCTGTTTTTAAAGGCAATACGCCTACACAAATCAAAAATGAGTTGGATTCTGAGTATCGGGACTCTGTACCATCATTTACTCCAGTGAAATTTTAAGCAGCTGAATGTAAAAGTAGCCGTAAGAATTTGGGAGACGATGAACATTAGGGACGTCTAAAAACCTCAACTACTGAAAAAAACATTGCCAAAGTTCACCAAATGGTGCTAAACGACCGCCGAATTTAATCGAGAGAGATACCAGAGATTATGGACATATAAAAAGAACGTTTTTGTCACATATTGTGACTTTGTGGGTTCGTGAAATAATAAAACGAAGTTACGAAACACAAAAACTACACTTTATTCTCCTCGAAATACACTGTTCAACATTACAAAATTCCTAGAACCTCAAAACTGTTTATTTTCTCTCACTCTACATTCAACTGTCCGTCGCTACCGGTCATCATTTTTCATCGGCTTCGCAAGCCTACCGCCAGGGTGACAATATTAAATCAACATTTAGACATGAGAAAGCTGTCCGCGCGTTGGGTGCTTCGTTTGCTCACATTACACCAAAAATGTGTTCGAATGAACATTTTTAGCGCTGTGTTGGCGCAGTTTTGCACAATAAATCCGAATTATGGCGCCGATTAATTACTGTAGATGAAACTTGGACACACCATTATACGCCCGAAATAAAAATACAGACCAAACGGTAGACTGCAAAGGGGAACTGCCTCCAAATACAAAAGCTGTGTTTTTTGGCTGAAAAAGTGAGAGCGACTGCTTTTTTTTGGGGGGGGAGGTAGTCATGGGGTTATTTTAATCAATTATCTTCAAAAAGGAAAAACCATTAAAGGAGCATACTACGCATCATTACTTGACATACTGAAGGCACAACTTGCGGGAAAACGGCTACATTTGCAGAAAAACAAAATCCTGTTTCACCAAGATAACGCACCGCCTCACACCTCAAAGGTTGCAATGGCGAAAATCCACGAATTACGGTTTGATCTGCTTGACTATCCACCTTATTCACCAGATATAGCCTCAAGCGAATTATTTTTGTTCCCTCGTCTGAAAATTTCGTTCGGAGGACAGAGATTTTCGACAAATGAAGGGGCAATCACCTTCGTGAACAATTATTTTGCAGAGAAATACGCCGAGTACTCTTTGGACGGGTTACAGAAATGGGAGCATCGCTGGGAGAGGTGTGTAGAGTTACAAGGAGACTATGTTGAAAAATAAAATACAAATTTCTGAAAAAATGTCCTGTATCTTTATTAGGTCGGAAACTTTTCAGACCACCTAGGTATTAGTTGGTATATAAATTAATTTAAAGGTAAAAAAATAGTTCTAATGAGGATTGAACGTCTTAAAGATCTATACATCCGACGAAATTTCAATTAGGTATTTTTGTTTCAATTCAATGAATCCTATATCTATCACTATTAAATGAATAGGTTGCTTAAAATCTAGAGGGAGAGAGGGAGGGAGCAAAGAATGAAGGAAGGAAGGAACGAAGGAAGGAAGGGAGGAAGGGAGGGAGGGAGGAAGGGAGGGAGCAAGGAAGGAAGGGAGGAAGGGAGGAAGGAAGGGAGGAAGGGAGGAAGGGAGGGAGTGAGGGAGGAAGGGAGGAAGAAAGGGAGGAAGGGATGGAGGGAGGGAGGGAGGAAGGAAGGAAGGAAGGGAGGAAGGGAGGAAGAAAGGAAGGAAGGGAGGGAGGAAGGGAGGAAGGGAGGAAGGAGCTCTACAATTTCAGTTAAATCGCCTGTATACCGACTAATGGCAGACAGTAGCACTAGAAGGTTTGCCTAAGTACAGGCGGAGTTCGTGCCAGAAACTTTAATTTTACGAGTGTTATGTATTAGTTTTTACTTATTATTTGCGTCATATAAGTCAGAGAAACTTTCAAAACGTACAAGTGTTCCATTAGTTCTATTTATTGTATAATTCCAAATTGTATTGTTGTGTGCTCTGGTTGGTCAACTGTACTTTTAACTCTACGGAACTCCTGTCTCGGACCTATATGAGAGCCGGTTACTGTCTTCTCATAGCATTTTGCACTTCATTACCCAAACAAAAAAGCAAGGTCTCATTCTTGAGTTTATGCATGCATGAGACAGCCACACCTTCAGCCAAATTTGTCAGTCGTGCTTCTTCATTAACCTTGTTCACAATTACTTCACGTTTCAGTAAAGTTGATTTTATCTCAAGGTTAAAACAATTTACTTCGATTATATGATACTAAACCAAATAACTTATTTATTATTAATTTATATGTTGGCACGGAAGTTGTGTTTCTCAGGTCAAACACTTATTAATACGTGCAATGTAATTCTATGCGCTCTCTGTGGATTTGGATGTATGAATGAAAAAACTAGTGAGTGATGAAACATCTGAACGTCGACCCAGTGCAGATATTTTGCCTTTACCACTTTCAGGAGGAACGGATGATGTGAAGGAAGCTAGAGGCCTAAAGCAAGCAGACATAGATACATAGAAGTCTCTCACGACTCATAGCTTGATATTCCCGTCGCACCCGCGGGCTCTTAGAGAAGGTTTCCCTCACGGAACCAGGTAGTACTCGATTCATAAGGCAACTCAGAAAAGGCTGCCATCTGGCAGGGTTAAGACAAAACTTCCAACGAGCAAGCATCTAGGCCTTCTGATCATATTTCTCACTCCCTGGGTTTAGCTGAACCATGCAAGTGGAAGGTAAATGAAATAAAATTACTGATAGGAGAGAGAAACCATTGCAGCATCATGAAAAAATTGTAAATAGTTTGAAAAACCTAGTAATCGAACACAAGTTGCCATTCATTTATAAGTGTACGTTTAAATGGTATAATTAAATAAACACAGAAGTAAGTCTCAAACTGACAGTTTTCTCTTGCCTTATTTCCTCCCATTTCACCTTATTATAAAAATAGAGAGCTTCACCAAACGCGGCTGAATGCTGGAGATGGGAAGAGTGGGTAGTAAGGGGATGATAGTAGAAAGGTTGATGAAATACGGGTATAGAACAAAATCACTAGATGAGCATAATATTTTTAAAAAAAATGTTTGGTGTTGCAGTAGAAATCTTTTTGCTGGGACGAATTGGGCTCAGGTAATAAGAAGAATATTACAGGACATCGGAATGGGTAACATATGGGGAGAGAGAGGGGGGGGGGGGGAGAGTTAGAGGTTTCTGGGTTGAAGTAAGGAATAGATTGGAAGGTATACAGAAACAAGAATTATTTCACAGTCATAGATCTAAGAAAAGTTTAGTATTTTATAGTCAACTAAAGAAGAATTGGGGTAGAGAGAAGTACGTGGTGTATGCAATAGCTTAGGAAGAGAAGTTTGGGCTTGGACTACATTAATGCCCGATTTCACCAACAGATGTTCAGACTTAACAAGAGTTTAGCAATAGTTAAAACAAAAATTGCATTTCACGAACAAATGTTAGCGTAACACTCGTGTTAAATCTCTTGTTAAACTAACACGCCAAATTTCTGATGTTATGTCCTTAACAATTGTAAATAGTGAAGATGGCGAGCATAAACTCAGCTGTTGATGTCAATTTGCTATATTTAAGACGGTCTAAATGGCATTCGCAATAGAGTACGGCCTATGAGGAAAAATGATTTTGAGGAGCTAGCCGAAGAAAAATTTTTACGGAGGTATAGACTGTCGAAACATGTTGCTTTGAAGGTTACTGAGGAAGTACAAGAGAGGTTAGAACATGCATCGAAAGGAATATTGCATCTCGCCTTTGCTTCAAGTATTAATAACCTTGCGATTTTATAATTCACTGAATTATGTGGATAATATACTGTCCACCTCCCATCTTGAAACGTTCCAGTCACTTGCCCTTCTTCGCACCTCGTTTTAAATTTACGTAATACTGAGTTAGAACATGCATCGAAAGGAATATGGCGATCTCGCTTTTGCTTCAAGTATTAATAAGCTTGCGATTTTATAATTCACTGAATTATGTGGATAATATATTATCCACCTCCCGTCTTGAAACGTTCGTCACTTGCCGTTCTTCGCTCCTCGTTTTAAATTTACGTAATACTGAGTTAGAACATGCATCGAAAGGAATATGCTGATCTCGCCTTTGCATCAAGTATTAATAACTTTGCGATTTTATCCTTCACTGTAGATAACACCATGTCCACCTTCCGTCTTGAAACGTGCAAGTCACTCGTCACTTATACTTCTTTGCACCTCGTTTTAAATTTACGTAATACGTTTCGTTTGTAGTAATGACACATGCATTTGAACTAAGTTTGTTTCCAAGTTTCCCCATGTGACATCTTTCTCTTTTACATTCACTGCATCCGTCCTATTTACCACGATATCCTTATACTTCGTCACCAATTCAATTAACAATCCTTTCTCCATTCATGTGAAATTTGTTTCATGGCTTTTGTTTATGATTTTGTTTATCCACCATTTTTTAGCTGTGTGCCGACTGCGGTGCAGACAAAAATGAAAACAAAAGCGCATCGTAGTACGTTCAGAAAATAATACGACTCATCCACAGCCTTCTATAACTGTAATATTTACCAGTTTCTTGGCGTTAGCACATGTTTATCATTTTCATAAAACAGGTTGGTGAAATGCAAGAATTTGTTAGTGCTATTACAATTGTTACGTTACATTTGTTAACGTCGATTTTAACATCTGTTGGTGAAATCGGGTGTAAGTGTATATAGGTTAAGAGGAGAT
The DNA here is from genome assembly GCA_030765055.1 of Mantis religiosa. Lineage (NCBI taxonomy): Eukaryota > Metazoa > Arthropoda > Insecta > Mantodea > Mantidae > Mantis > Mantis religiosa. The sequence continues at coordinate 42,621,099 of CM060959.1, read as the reverse complement.
AGGATGGAAGTGATCTGGGATAAACGTCCTTTATGTGGAGGAACAGACAATTATTTACATTATATAGTAGAATGTGCAGAATCAACGCTGTGGAGAAATCGCAAACTCCAATCTTAAATATTTTCAATATCCCCACCCTAAAATATCCTTTACAAAGACAATGTCAAGTTAAGTTTTTATTTTCTAAAAATGGTTTTAACAATTTTAATTAAAATACCATGTTTATCAGACTTTACATATGAAATAAAATTAATAACTAGAACGTACTTTATGCAAAGGCTAAACCACACGAAATAGGCAAAAGCTACCAATTAAAGCAGGCAGGCCTCTTTAAAACAATATATTTCATATGAATTTCTGTAGCAACAGTCATTTCGGAAAAATCCGTAATCATTGGTTTAGAATTTTCTTAAAGTGCTCTATGACCTTATGGAAAGCAAGTAGAAATTTCAGAGTCAGCATATAGCGTCACGCCTTTGAAAATCTAACTAACAGTTCGATTTCCTTTCCTCCTGCAAAGATAGTAAATTTTCTAAAGGTAATCTGTATAAGCTATGCAAAGTATAGTGCGATCCATATAAATCTGAACCATTTCAATAGGCCATAAATGTTAAAGCAATAATAAGACACACGTGAAGCTTTGGGGTGAATATAATACACAATTGGGAGATTACATTACACTATTTACATATCATAGAAAATGTTGGAAGTGTCCTCCACCAGCATCTATACATGTTTGTACTCGTCTCGCCATATTCTCTGAAGTTTTACGGAGAGTATGCTCGCCATGTTACTTATTTAGGTTCAAATGGATTCCGTGGTCTATTCTTGTACACTCTACTTTTTAGATACCCCCACAAGAAAAAATCCGGCGAGGTTAGATTAGGGATCTGGCAGGCCACAGACGTTTTGAGATTATTCGATTATCAAAGACACTGGTTACAAGTTCCATGGTATCATGTGATGTATGGCACGTTGCTCCATCTTGCTGGAAATAACCTTCTCTCAATTCGATATCATCTCCGTAAAACTTCAGAGAATATGATGAGACGAGTGCAAACATGTATAGATGCTGGTGGAGGACACTTACAACATTTTCTCTGAGATGTAAATAGTGTAATGTAATCTGCCAGTTGTGTATTATATTCTCCCAAAGTGGCACGTGTGTCCCATTATTGGTTATGGCATATTGAAATGGTTCAAGTTTATATGGATGCACTATATAAACGATAGTGGATAGGGAAATTAATATAAATTTAACACATGAACTCTGTATGTGAGTTTTTAATATATATTCCTGGAAATTGGATGCACTTATTACATTGAGAAAATATGCGATAAAAGTTTCAAACAAATTGGTTGAACCTGATGAAATTGGCAATCTCTTAAGGAAATTTTCCAGTTATATCCTTAATGTGGTTACAAACTTAGACCTTCACACCATGTAAGTACATTTTAAGTACAAAACCATAGTACAAATCTTTACTACTTAATCCTGATGCTAAAGCTTCCTAGTATTCTCTTGTTTCTATGGCAACACGATGAGCCTGACACTGTCCTTGTGGCGTACAATAGGTTTGGAAAGCCCCTAGGGAACTAAATACTGTATTTTACGAGTCTGATTATTATAATCTATTTGGGAAGCTCTGGAACATTACCAAGGCTTTCTAACCAACAGCACGCACATCTCTGCACTACTTTTGCATCAGCTGTAATACGAGTTAGTGTGAACGTCGCTCTGAAGATGGTAGCACAGAAGTAGGAGTGATCCATGCAGATTCCCGACAGATGGCAGAAGCTTCTTGTCAATTCAGTTTTGTTAGTCCATGTATCAATTACGTACATTTGATAGCAATTGCAGCAAGCTTAGAACCTGAACTTATACTCTGGATTTTAGGTGACTGTTGAACTCTATCTTTTAACACTCATTACCGTACTTACCTCGAAGTTCTTAATGATAATGTACTCCTATTTGGACTTCTCAGTGATCTTCCTATAAATAGTATTTACAAACTTTTCAAAAATAGCAATGGGAAGTATCTAAGCAGAAACCACCAGCATAGTTTCAGGTTTACAAAACCGGTTGATGAGTGAGTAATAAACTTCAGAAAGAAGTTCTAGAACGCGTCTTCCAATAGCAATATTAAAGTGTTCTTTTAATTATAAAAAAGAATGACCCGAATTATTAATAGATTACGAGTACTCAAAGCCGATAATTACTTTTAGCCTTATGGATTCCCCCTCTACAGTGTAGGTAACTCTCATTTTAAAGACAAGTGAATAACAGTATCTTTAAACTCAACAATGAATACCATTTCTTCAATAGAGTCGCCTTAAAGCAATCCATCTGCATTAACGCAGACTAAGAGTTTAAATATTGTTAGACATAAAGGAATAAATTTACGAGGGCTGTTCAATAAAGAATGATAACACTTTTTTTTGACAACGTACCTTTACTCATCCTCATGATTTTGATGTTCCTTCTCAAAATAGTCTCCCTTGAATGCGATGCACTTGTCCTAGCGGTTCTGCCAGTCTTCAAAGACATGCTGGAAACCATTTTAGAGATCCTTCAAAATCGCCTCCGCAGCCTTCACCACTGCTTCTGATGATGCATAATGCCTCCCATGAAGGTGTTTCTTCAAGTTACGGAATAGAAGAAAGTCACATGGGGCTAAATCCGGACCATAGGGAGGGTGAGGGATGCACTTCACGTTGATTTTTGCAAGATATTCAGCAATAACATTGGCAATATCCGGCCGCGCATTATCGTTGTGCAGCATCCAGCCATCTTCTTGGAAATGTGGTCTTTAGAGCCTGATATGGACTTGCAATATTTTCAGGACATCCCTGTAGTATTATCAGTTATAGATGTGTGTGCAGGTACAACGTGCGGATAATCATTCCATGAATATCAGAGAAAGAGATGACCATAACTTTCCCAGCTGAAGCTACCACTTTTGCCTTTTGGGGGTTGGTGATGAAAGATATTTCCACACTGAGCTTTGCTGTCTGCTCTCAGGATCAAAGTGATGTAGCCAAGTTTCATCAGCAGTGATTACGTTTGAAAGAAGCTCCGGATCTTCCTCTAACATCAACTTTAACTGCATGTTACCTCCATTGCAGTGGTAGGCGATTCTGAACATGTCTGAACTTGCCTGGTTCTTGCAGGCGGGAACCAGGAGTACCAACAATGAAAGTACTATGGCGTGTTTGTTTCACATTAAGCTAACAGAATATAATAAGTTTGAATTTTAGTGCGTAAAGTTATGACCTTAAAATATTATGATCATTCTTTATTGAACAGCTCTCGTACATAATAAACTTACAGAACTTAACAGAAAATAATGAAAAATTGTTATGAGAAGGTGCATTCATGGATATATCTTTTTGATATTTTAATGCTCCAAATATAATTTTTTCTGAGTACACAATTGTTGTTCTACATTTAATTAATTTTGGCAATATTGTTTGTAAAATATCGGCATACTCCGCAGTAGCTTGCTACTATTAAGAATTTCTTTGGTTTATAAAACTGCAATAAAGAAGATATTGCTTAATTATTGCTTAAAAGTGCTTAACGTGTTCCAAAATTCCTTTATAGCAGTCCATGATGGCAAATAAGCTGGTGGACAGTTGGAGAGAAGTTAATGTTAGTGAGGTTGGGGGTGAAAGCATTAAATGATAAACACAACAGAAAACAATATCAAAGGACTGTAGATAAATTGATCCAAAACTAATTGCCTTATGCAATGAGACAAGCATTTTATTTCACGTGTTTGATAATATTAAAGAAAGCATTTGTAACGAAAAGGAAGCTGTTGATATTTACAGTAAGTGGTTGAAAGTATTGTACAATTAAAATGATAACAAAATTCTCTGAAGTTACACAAATATTATCATTGATGTAACTATTTTTACAATTCATGTTTTGAATTGAATTAATCGTGCGTTCGTTGAACATTCTTCAGCTCTTCCATCCATCAAAACCAAATCCGTCATTTCGTCGTTCGTATAGCGCTCCATATTGCTTGGATTTGCTAAGTACACCAAAACAGTCATAGAAAAATATTTAAGCATCCAAAGGGGGAGGGTTTATATGGCATTTATAGAGTTAGAGAAAGCATTCAATACAATTAATAGAGAGGCATTGTGGATAAAATTAAATAACAAAGGGGTGAAATGTACATTTATTGAAATACTGCGCAAAATATATCACGATAATGCGTTCTGCATCAAGCTGCAGGAAAACAAAGTAACTGATTGTATAGAGAGCAAGGTGGGTGTAAGACAGGGATGTAAACTGAGTCCGGTACTATTTAACCTTTTTATAGATGATATTCTAGAGGAGATTGCTAAAAATAGGGCTCATTCACCAGTTATTCATAACAAAGAAATTCCAGGGTTGTTATTTGCAGATGACTTAGTAGTTGGTTCTATATCTGTTGGAGGGCTGAGAAGGGCAATTGAAGCAATAAGTAGTTATTGCCAAAAAGGGGGTTGAGAGTTAACGAAAAGAAATCGAAGACCATGGTTTTAAGAAAGGTTATGGATTACGTAAAGATGAGAAATGGGAGATAAATGGAAGAGAAATAGAGGTCGTAAAGAGATTTGATTATTTGGGGATAAGATTGAGCTGTGATGGTAAATGGACTGAACAGAAAAAAATTGGCTCTAGTTAAAGGTAAAATGGCCATGAGTGTTGTAAGAGCATGTTTAAGGAAATTACCTGACATTAATGCCAAATGGCTGGAAAGGATCTATACTGCCATAGCAGAAAATAAGATGTTGCATGGGGCAGATATGGGGAGTGAATGAAGCATGTGAAGAGGTGGATGTTATTAACAGATCTTTCTGTAAATATATTTTGGGCTTACCGGTAGCTTCACCCAATGGGACAGCACAATTAGAGTTGGGAAGACATTCAACAAGGGTGGAAACTGTCTCAAGGGTATTGAAATATCTATACAGAGTTCCTTAATTGGAGGAAAGCAATATTATCAAGGAATGATTTCTTTTGCAGATGAGAAGTAAATGGGGAGAGTCTTGGGCGCAAAAAGTAAGGGAACTGATGGAACAGATAGGTATGGGACATATTTGGAGAAACGAGGCGTATTATTATAGGGGCTTCTTGAAAGAGGTAGAATTAAGACTGGAAGATTTAGATAGCCAAGTTATATTTACCAGTGTAAGGGAGAAGAGATCATTGAGGACATACAGGGAAATAAAGACAGTGTTGAGGAGGGAGAAGTAAATAGATGTGCGTAATAAGTTAGGGCGAGAAGGATTTGCCTGGGCAAGGACAGGAGCTATAAATTTGAAAGGTATTAGATATGAAAGGAATACAGGGAAATGCCCAATGTGTGGAGAAGAGGATACAGATTGGCATAGTGTACTTTATTGCAGACAAACAAAGATATGGAGAGAACAAATTTGGAAACAAAAGTGGGACAGTTTTAGGAAGGGGGGAGGTACTAATAATAAAGATAATGTTATTGGTAAAAGGAGAAAAGAATGTAAGAAATATAGGTGAATATCTGGGGAAAGTTAGAGAGAAATGGTTAAGATTGATGAATAATAAGTAATAATTAAGGGCTGGAAAACTAGAACGAGGGATACAAGGGAGAGGAGGGTCATCAATACACGGAAAATCAGGGGTTATGTGCATTGAGAGCGGGACTCGAGGCAAGCAGGTAGAAAGGGTATGTTAAATGTGAATAAGTCATCTTGTTATTGTGTGAAAGAAATGTTACAAACGTGAATGTATCAATGAAATTGTATGTAGAAGAAAGATGAGAAATAAATCCAAATAGAAAATGTAAGTACGTGCAAAATCCTTTCTGTTAGGACGGAATGTGTAGTAATGTGTAGTGTTTAACGCCCGCTTTTACTACATACGGCACCGCAGGCGGTGACACTGATGATGCATGAGATGAAGATGGAGCACCGGTGGAATGAGATGGCGGGAGAAACCGGAGGTCCCGGAGAAAACCCGCCCCAAAGCCATGTTGTCCACCACAAATCTCACTTTGCGTTCGCCTGGGATCGAACCCGGGCCGCCTTGGTGAGAGCCAAGCGGTCTAACCACTGAACCACGGCGTGGCCGGAATGTGTAGTTTTACACTGAAGAGCAAGCTTGCAACTGTCCGAGTTATTAGTCGACTTTTGCACAAATAACTCCCCTTTGCCCTATTAACTGAAAGGGCAAAGGCTAGGATCACTGATAAACAGCAAGGAGTAATGTTTTTGTTTTCGTGGCCGGTGCGTCCCAATAACAACTTTTGAGGTTCACACACCAGTGATTCCTGCGCTGTCTAATGCTGCATAAAATTATACCTAACAGTACTCTGAAGCTGTGACACCGAAATTCAGACTAGTTAAGTTATAAACTTAGCAACGGCTATAAGCTTTCGGTGTCGCTTTGAAATAATCTGTATGGCAAAGAAATAGGAGAAAAATACGCGTAGAAAGGAAAAGGATAAACAATCACAATCAATTATCTTAAATAAAGAGAACCCAATACAGCTATGAATTATGTCTGGTATTATACTAAAATCTGATGTACATAAAAGTCCAGTAAGAGCTATCAACACTTCGAGGAGCACTGAAATGCTAAGTACATGTTAAATGGTCTTTTGCGGCAGGTGGCAATGAGGAACTCTTTGTAGAGGTCAGACAGAGGAAGTCCTAAACGTAGCTGCAATAAATCCTTTTGACATGTTCAGGTTAAGGTCAAATCTGTCTTCTGCACAGAGTTGTTACTTTTTTAGCAACACTTGCCTTCTCCTCTGACATTGTAATCACTGCGAATAAGAGTGGGCGAAAGGAAATTGAAAACATAGTGAACTTGTAATGCTTGATCTCTTCTTTTTTCCTTGACGTAACCAGTGATTTAGTTTTAATGAACCCAGAGGCTCGAAGAACGATAAATCTCACTCTTATGCCTTATTTCACCTACAGATGTTAAAATGGACGTTAACAAATGTAACGTAACAACTGTGACAGCGCTAACAAAATTGTTAAATTACTTGCATTTCACCTACCAAACACGAGTCAATTGGAGAATTTAATGTCATGTTGCCACATTGGCCATAGTAGCTCAAGGGTTAGAGTGGCTGGAAGCAACCAGAAGATCCGTGGTTCAAATCCCGGCAGTAGCATTGAATATTTCAGTCTGACTCTATCTTTCCATACTTGAACCTACACACGGTCAGTGTGAAAGAACAATAAATTTCCATTAATTGTACCTAATAGTGGTTAACTACAAAGCCCGGGCCTTTAGAGTACTTACAGCATAGTAAGTCGCCATTAAGGTAGTTGTCTCATGTGTTTATGAGAACTCATAGTGGTTTACTGGGAAAAACACGAGTCAGTGGGAGAATTTAATGTCATGTTGGCACGTTGGCCATAGCAGCTCAAGCAGTTCTCTGGCTCATTTTCTTCCAACTGAGAATAGAGCCATTGCTCTAGTGCATCAAGGTAAAAAGTGCCAGTTACAGTAGGTTCACCCAAAGAGAAACCCCCAAAAACTTTTCGCCCTGATACGGCACAAAAAACATTATCTTTAGGGGAATCTCGTTGCATTTGTACCATTTCGTGAGGATTTTCTGAGCCCCAGATGCGCACATTATGAGTGTTAACATGTCCACTGAGGTGAAAGGTCGATTCATCACTGAAGACAACACGATCCATAAAAATGTCATCGTCCTGAAACAACATGTCGTTTGCGAAGTTGGCACGTAATCCGTGGTCTGTCGGCTTTAAAGCCTGAAATAAGTGTACGTGGTAAGGACGTAGCCCTAAGCGTTTTCTTACAACTTTCCAAACAGTCGACACAGGAACTTGTAATTCACGACGAGCCTTCCGGACTGATTTCTTTGGGCTACGAGTGAACGACTCTTTCACTCGCGCGGCAGTCTCTTCACTTACTCTTGGTCGTCCCGTGCTCTTCCCTTTACAAAGGCAGCCGGTATCATCAAACTGATGATCCATCTACGAATGTTATTATCACTAGGAGAACCACAACCGAACTTAATGCGGAACGCACGTTGCCCAGTAACTACAGATACAGTCTTGCAAACTGCAAAACACAAAACGCTTTCTATTTACTAGTCGCCATCTTTGCTACTACCGCTGTCTAGCGGATTGCGGCAGAAACATTGCACGCACATGCGTACTGGTGCCAACAAACAAAACTATTTGAGTTAATTGATGGAAATTAATCATTTCTCCACACTAGACGTATATAGGCTAAGATGTTTGATGGATAGAGTCAAGAGCGACTGGACGGAAACCAGGAGATCCGTGGTTCAAATCCCGGCTATGGCATTGAATTTTTCATGTTGACTCCATCTATCAAACATCTTAGCCTATATACGATTAGTGTGGAGAAATGATTAATTTCCATCAATTAACTAAAATAATAAGAGTTAAATGATGAAGCCTGGGACTTAAGTACTTACAATAGTAAGTCGCCACAAAGGGTGTATCTCGGATGCGAGAGCCCCTAGTGGTCTAACGGGGAAATATACGAGTCAACTGGAGAATTTAATGTCAGGACGGTGCGTTGGCCATGGTAGCTCAAAGATTAAGAGCGACTGGACGGAAACCAGGAGATCCGTGGTTCAAATCCCGGCCATGGCATTGAATTTTTCATGTTAAAACTATTTGAGTTGATTTTTCATTTGACATATCATTTATAAGTGTACGTTTAATGTAATAAATATTATAAACAGTTAAAACCCCGATATTGATTTATATACACCCTGTATAATTTTAGTAGTTATGTTGGATGACCATTAACTTGATATTTGCTTAACATTAAATTTTCGAATGCTATTCGTTACAGATGTGCATATGGAGTTTATTCGAGGAATTTAATTCTTGGATACATTTGTCTCTATTTCCAGTGAAGTTTCAACATTAAGTTTTCGAATGGAACACAATGAATATTTCATCTAAATAATAATTACTGGTGGGCAAAGTAAAATACCACAGATCACCATAAATATGATGTGTGAGAGTGTAAAAGTATCTACATGTCATTTTAATGCCTGTAGAAGTCATATTTTAAAAAATGGGATTTTTCTTCTCAAAATGTTACGTTATAATTTAGCTAATACTTATAAAAAAGTAATTTAATACCTAATTTGCATTCATGTGATACCTGTTCAATTTTATACATAGTTTCAGCTTCAGTGTATGTCAGAGATGGATGCCAAAAACTGAGATTGCGTTTTTCTGAAAGGCGTGGTGCCGGAGTAAAACCACAACCACAATCAGGTGTTGCTTCGCTAGACACACCTATTTCCGAAGTGTTCTTGATGGAATTCGTATAACGACATAGTTTAAGTAGAATTTTGTAATATCACGACATTAAGCTAGCACATTTTGAAATAGAAAACAATAACTGGAATGAAGGCGTGAAGGAATTTAGGTGTGTTATATTGAGAGACTTCTTCTATCCACTATAGCTTAATTTCATATCAGTTCTGCAACTTATCTGCAAGAACTTTTGTTTTCAAGCGTTTGGTTACCCGCGATAAAGGATAGCCTAAGGGGAATTTAGTTTTAAAAGGATGACTGTGCTTTGTTGAAATAGTAAAAATTGTAAGAAATCAATTTCAATCTTCCAGGGTAGTAAAGAATATTTATGTGGAGGTGTATTATTTAAGCAACTGTCGAAGTTAAGATACATATGTACTCTAGATTCGCTACTTGTATACATGTAATTCAAACTACGGCGTAGTAGTTGGTGCTCCTGGTTCCCGCCTGTGAGAACCAGGGAACTTCAGGGATGTTCAGTATCGCCTACCGCTGCAATGGAGTTACAGTTGATGTTAGAGGAAGATCCGGAGTTTCTTTCAAACGTAATCACTGCTGATGAGACTTGGCTACATCATTTTGATCCTGAGAGCAAACAGAAAAGCTCAATATGGAAATCTCCTTCATCTCCAACCTCCATAAAAGCAAAAGTGGTTGCTTCTTCTGGGAAAGTTATGGTCATCTCATTCTTTGATATTCTTGGAATGGTTTATCAGCATGTTGTACCTGCACATACGGCAGCGTTGTGGCTCAGTGGTTAGGCCGCTTGGCTCTCACCAAGGCGGGCCGGGTTCGATCCCAGGCGACCCCAAAGTGAGATTTGTGGTGGACAACACGGCGCTGGGTTGGGTTTTCTCCGGGTACTCCGGTTTCACCCGCCATCTCATTCCACCGGTGCTCCATCTTCATCTCATGTATCATCAATGTCATCGCCTGCGGTGCTGTATGTAGTAAAAGCGGGCGTTAAACACTGCACATTTTTCCTGCACACACATCAGTATTGCAAGTCATATCAGGAGCAAAGGACCACATTTCCGTGAAGCAGGCTGGATGCTGCACCACAAGCATTACTTCATTCCAACGGCCCTGATATCTTTGTTCCATAACAGAATGTCCTGATGGAATCTCTCCCCATGTTCATCACTAACAGCTCCACAACTAGGAGGGAAAAAGTCTAGGTGGGAATGGAGAAAATGGATCTTAAGGGACTTGTTGCATCCAAGGTTACGGTATTTATGCAGGAGCACTGTCACCAAATGCTTGTGGCTGTCATCTCTTTGGTTGCCTAAAAATCCATGAACATCCCCCTTGAATGCTTCCCAAGCTTCCTTTTTTTTTCCTCCAAATTTTGGTCAAATGCAGGATCCTTTACAAGTTCTCTTATTTGTGGTCCGACAAAAATGCCTTCCTTAGCTTTTTCATCACTTAATTTCCAAAATTTCTCTCTTATTGTGTTTTGTTACTTTACAGGTGTGCCAACTCCCAAAAAATCACCCACATTTAAAATCTTCACTCTAAAAATGAAATGTCAGTTTATCTTCAAAACAAGAGGTAATCTATCATTTTTATGGTGATTTTTTAATTCAGCAGATGGAAATACATGTAAATTCACTTATTTTTAAGCCCGAAACGTTTTCTTTGCTGCACAGTGTAATCATTTTCTTTTATTAGAAGAGTAATTTGTAAATCATTGTTTGCCTTGTACTCTCTTTCTGTTTGTTTCAGTTTATTCCGGAAGAATGTTAGAGTTTCAGATGTTTCTGCTGTATCAAACCCATAACAGCTTACAACAAATGCTGCATATCATTTAAAGTCAATTAAATGCAGACCTTCTGATTCTACATGCATGACAAACAGCTGCTTATGAAATTAGAAAGGTCTTACATATGCAATAGAAGTTGCATTTCAAGGTGGAGTATTCTAATGTTATCGTAAAGATGTCAGTAAAATAATCTGATATATTGCATTTGTATGGCTTTTTCTCATAGTTCTGCAAATTCTTTTTTAAAAGGCACATTCTTATATCCACTTATTGTTAATTAAGATTAACTATAACACACACTTATGTACTTCGTTATTCGACACAGTATATAAGGTGTATTTCATAGCTGTGAAATTTTATATCCTTTGTATGATCAAGAAAGATGCAGCTGAGAGAAGTAGCTAAATATTATAACCAATAGAATGCAACATTTCTGAGATTATTACCATCACAACAAATATGTATGTATATATATATATATGTATATATGTATATATATCAGGATGTAAACCCCCCAGGGGCCTACTTCGGTAGGTACGGGTTTGGCGCACCCGAGGTCCTGAGCCAACAGACTCCCTCGCGTGGGCTCCTCTTCGTGGTTGAGGGAGACGGTCAACAGGCCCACCCACGTGTAGGCCGTGCGTGGAGACCCGTGTTGGTGGAAAGGTTTGTCCTGGGGGTAAAGGGATGCGTATCTGAGCTCGTAACAGTGTTCTTCTGAATTCGGGGAGGGTGCGCATTTCTAATACACTACTTTGGATTCTGCTTCGCCTAAACGGGAGGTTAGGGACTAACCCACCCCTAATCAATCGGCCAGGACTAGGTATTGTACTGAAATCCAGGGTGAGTGGGACGGCGAGCTCGCTATATGCCCTGTGTAGCCCTGTCATTCCAGTGGGATGAGCCCTTGTTGGGCTCCGTGGTGGGTGGGTAGCACTGGGGGATGAAATGTATTCCATTTATTATGATAAAGCAAAATTTTAACGGACTTCCTCAAGAAAAATAGTAAGACCAGTGAAAGGAGTGCTAGCCAGCCAAAAAGTCCGAGAACATCTCCGTCCACAACATCTGAGGACTCATCTGAAGAGGACGCCGATCGGCGACTTTCATCTTCTCCTGTCGCAGTTTCCGATCCTGTCGAGAGACTGGATTCGAATTCACCAGTGCGTAAGCCGTCCTCTTCCATTGACGATGTGGAGCGGGTGGATCCTGTTCTCACTGCCCAAACGACAGTGAGGAAAAGGTAGGAAAAACTTGCTGAAAGTGCTAGCCCTGCCCCAAAGAAACGCAACAAATTGGTTCGACCATCTCTGGGCAGGTAGCTCTTGTCATGGCAAGTTTTTCATTGAAAGTAGTATTTCTATGGCTTTTAGTATTTTATGGGAAATTATAGCTTGTGTATTGTTTATTATTATTTATTTATTTGTACCGATTTGGGCTTAATTATATTTTAGTCACATTGTTTTGATATGTTTTTTAAATTTTGATTAATTTATATCATCATCAGGATGTAACAAAAAGTACGTCAAAATTTCAGCAAACATTGCATGCGCATAGATACAAATGTTATATTAAATGTTTCATATTTTTAGAGCACTTTTTTTACAGCTGAACCCCCTACAAAATCACTCAGTGATAGAACGGTGAAAAGACAGGAAATCACAGCACATGTTCAAAATGGCCTCCGTTAACGCGTCAACTCGTCATCGCATGGTCTCCTTAATGCCGTGAGTTTGCATAAATAAGAGATTTCGAATGTTCCCCCAAAATAAAAATTCTATTGGGTTTAAGTCAGGTGAGCGTGGAGGCCACGGAATTGGTCCACATCTTCCTATCCATCTAGCAGGAAACCTGCTATTCACAAATTGGAGGTCAGAAAGCCTAAAATTAGGGGGAACTTCAGCGTGCATGAATTGAGTAGAAGGGCCTAACAAGGGGACTACGTGGGGGTGTCGTCAATGAAGAGTTCACTGACTGAAGCGATATCTTTATTATGAATAAGGCGATATAATTATTAAAAATCACTGGTGGTTAATTTTCTAGCTTGTAGGAGATCTTGGGATTGTAATCTGATGCAAATTTTCTCTGAATTTTTAGTTTGCAAAGTAAAAATATAATGCAAGTAATTGTATTACATACTTCAAAAACATGGTTTATTCATGTGAGCTTGGTATCGAGCTTAACACCTACTAAATTAAAGCAGTGGGAAGTGCTGTTGGACATTTCCCTTAACCCAAGGTTGTGCCGTTTGTTTTCTCTCCGGCACCCTTTTACTTGCCCTTCCGGTTCTAGGGCGCTGCTGTCACGTTGCTTTCGTTTTCCGCCGTTCCTCTTTGGGGGCGCTGCGGTGCCCGAGGCTTCTTGGGTGGCTCCCTCAAACCGGCAGAGTAGTATGTGCCTGGCTCGCGTCGCGTCTGTGTCTCTGGGTAAGTGCTCCATATTCTGGTTTCCCGATACTCTCTTTGGGTTTTCATGCGTTGCCTTTTGGTGAGCCGTGTTGTTTTATGGGACTCTTTCCTTTCAGTTCGGGACCAGAAGTTGATTGTTACTTTATGTGCCTGGGTTGATGAATACAAAATGTAGCTGGAAGTAAATACTATATGAAGATAGCACAGAAGTTTATTGTTATTGTATGTTTATGTACTGGTGAGCGCAAAGTGTAGCAAGAAAATAAATTCAAATTAAGGTTTGATAAAGCTTTATGGTTTTAATTAATTTCATGACCCTGGATTGGCCTGCACAAGGTACATAAATTGGGTTTTGTTTTGATTCAATAAAAAAACATCAATTAAAAACCAGTGTTGAGATCTGTTAAGATTAAGCTGGACAAAAATTCAAGTTCACTTAAATTAGCATGTCTTAATCGATGCGTGGTGTCATCGGTATACAATATAGGCGAGTCAGAAAAATTACTGGAAAGAGCATTAATCATAATTAAAAATTGAAAAGGACTATGAACGGAAACCTGGGGTACTCCATATTTAATATCCAAGCAAAGAGAATTATTGTTACCTACAGGTACAAATTGCTGCCTATTTGACAAGTACGACTTCAATAGGTGTGTGAAACAAATGTGGATACTCATTCAGTTTACATGTCAAATAAAACTGGTTCAAAAAGTAATAACATCTGTGTTCGGAAACTTTAAGAACACCCTGTATTTTCTCACTTTCTTTTCGGGCAACCAGCCAGGTGAAAACACAATTAGATATCGACGTTTTGGGAGTGTGCATTGCTCCCATAATCAGGACATTTATAAAATTACAGTAATACAGCAAGCGTCAGATAAGCCTACCGCTACAGCCTGCATCCCGTTTACCGGCAGTCTATCCGGCAGACTCAGCAGAATTCTCGCCAAATTCAACATCAGAACCATCCACAAGCCACCTCCAAAGATTAAACATCTGTTGAGACCAGTTAAAGACAAACTGCACTTCCAAGTTCCGGGAGTGTACCGCATTCCCTGTGAATGTTGGACACCGTATATAGCACAAACCGGAAGGACCATCGCTATCAGAATAACCGAACATGAACGGAGCATTCGTTTAATGCAAGCTGAGAAGTCTGGGCTGGCAGAGCATTGTCTTGATAACGACCATAGAGCCAACTTTCGGGAGACGACCATCTTGGCAAAATGTAACAGTTACTAGGAGCGGAGAATTAAAGTGGCTTTAGCGATTTCCTCTGAAAGGAGTATGCTTAGTCGTGATGCTGGATTTCAGTTCAGCTCCTCTTGGAAACCGGCCTTAAAAATAGAAATCCGTCAATTTAAGAAGCAAAGATCAATACAGCTTGATAATCAAGTTAAGTAGTTACGTTTCTTTGACCCAATTTTCTATACTCACGCTATCTCCTGACCTGGCATTTAATTTACTGAAGACAGTCTTTTGTTCAGTAATGCGAATTTTGATAGTGCTTTGTCTTTGTTTATATTGATCTTATATCAAGTGCTTCATTTGTGGTTATAACATTTTATAAATATCCTGATGATGGGAGAGATGCACACTACCGAAACGTCAATATCTAATGTTTTTTTCAGCTGGCTGTCTTTTTTTTATTTTTGGGGGAGGGGTAATTTTACGTCCTCCAACTTAAGTCATATCGGACGATGAATGGAATGGGTGAAATGATGCTCAAATGCGCCCAGGGTCCCTCGAGCTTAGAATTACCCGACAATTATTCTATTTATTTACAGTTGTGTCCATTCAAAGGATGTTCCTTTTGAACAAACTCAAAGTGACATTGGATTTTCCAAATTCATACTCAACGCACTCCTATTACTAAGTTCTTAGATTACAGGGGCGGTTCCTCCATAAGGTTGCAGGTTTGCGCTACACCCACTGATTCTGAATGTACAACAGGTGCATTTTGCACATTAAAGCTGTACTTGTTTGCATTGTTTTATATACAAACATGTTTCAATTACGCTTATTGCCTGTAGCTGCCCATGACCGCAAAAGTCGAAATAAACAGTGATTAGCTGTAGGAGCCGCAGGTTTGCAGTGAAGAGTTAACCTAAGATTTTGCCCAAATATAGTCTCTCTGAGGGGGTTGCGGGAAGGTGAAGAGATGGGAGGGGCTTCTTATACATTGCTTAAATGGAGGTTTATCAACCTAGCTCCGCCTACTCTTAGCAACGGCTATAGCGTGACCTTCAGGCTTAGCTTCTGTGTGCTCTGCTTTTCGAACACAGGGAGAATTTAACTAAATGCATGGAGGTTATTCAGAAGAGAGCTCTGTTAAACAACAAAGCCACATTTGTTCAGGCTTCTGGGTTTATGGCCACTTTGAAAGATTATAATTTTGTATTCTGGCTGTGGATATTTTGTACAATCAGCTGCAGAAACGAGACTGCAATGCAACGTTTGCCATCGCCCAGCTAAACGCATTTGAAAGGGAAGTGCAAAAGGTAAGAAATAGCGTGGATATCGAGGAGCACGAAGAAACTGCAATTAAGAATAGAAGTTCATGATGTGAAAAGAAGAGAAGCTGTTGAAGTCTGTGACATTATTCTTAGAGAAGCAAAGGACAGATTTAGCTTCACGGGCATCTGGTAGCCTCAACTTTGTTTCATCAAGATAATTTCTAAGATATTTCCAGAGGATTCCCTTAGAGAAACAATAAGGTTCTATCCTTTTATCATTGGAACATAAATTCGTAGAGAACTGACTAAAATTTACAGTCGAGAGGAATTTCGTGGAATGTCCGGCGCTTTGTGCTTGATGGACTTCATTAAGGAAAACAATTTATGTGCTAAATTCAGCGAATATGTCAAACTCCTCCGCGTACTGTTAATTATGCCAATGTCTACCGCTGAAGCGGAATGCTGTCTCTCAACTTTAAAAATAATAAAAAACTTTCCTTAAGAACACTGTGCCACAGGACCGATTGTCAGCATTAGCAATGCTTTCAATTGAGAGAGAGTTTGTTATTAAGATCAGCGATTTCAACGGAAAAGTTATCGATAGATTCGCCAGGTCTAAGGAGAGTATAGCAGAGAATCTGTATAAATAGGTGAGTCATTAGTACCCTGTATTTTATTTTTCATTTGTGCACCACCAATAATTTAACCCACCAGCCGCCACTGTTAGATTAACAAACTGGTTCAAAGCATATATTCTGAGTCATCCCTTGGCAGATGCATTGAGAGAAAGGTACTAATACACGAAGACTTGCCTCATCTAATATTCCGAAAGTTCTGTCCAATAGATGAAGGATTGGGTCGTAGTCAGAGCATGTCGCATTATCAGCCACCATCTCGCAGTGTGTGGCTGAATCCTTTGGTGCCAGAACGATAGGAGTGGCTCTGTTGCAACATGCAGGCATTGTGCCGTTTTCTGAGCTTATACGTTGAGTAATTTGGCTAGTCAACCTTACACCGTTAGCAAAGCCCATTAATTCTTCCCTCTTAGGCAGTGATAACGTTTCGGTCACATAAATAACATCTTGGCTATTCAGATTTTGTGGCGAGGCAAGTAGCAAAACGCCGTAACTCCTCATTTTCTCCTACAAAATGATGGTCATACTAGTGTGAGCCACAAAGTTCTTGTTCCACCGCTGAACTGTTAAACTATAACCTCACAAAATGTACTCAATTTACTCCAATTCATAGTGCATGCATAGCCAAATTTAAAACATTAATGTTATACATTGTAATGCAATCCTTTATGATGAATCCAAATAACATAAAAATAAATATAGAATTAAACGTTAACTTAGAATCTTGCAAAGCCAAACAGTTAAAATAAGCCGGGGAAACATATAAGTCAAAAGGAGAATTTAATATCAGGACGGCACGTTGGCCATGGTAGTTCAATGGATAAGAGCGATTGGACCGAAACCAGGAGATCCGTGGTTCAAATCCCGGCCATGGCATTGAATTTTCCATGTTGACTCTAACAAAAACCTTAGCCTATTTACGGCTAGTGTGAAGAAATGATTAATTTCCATCAACTAACTTATATTAAACATCTTCAGTCTTCTGGAATTATGCCATTAATTTCTTTTAATTGTTTAACTTGTCTATATATTTTGTGTAGCTGGTAAACCACTTTGTGTAATTTCTTCTTCTTCCTCTTCTTCTTCCTCTGCTTCTTCTTCCTCTTCCTCTTCTTCCTCTTCTTTCTCTTCCCCATCCCCTTGTTCTTCCTCTTCCTCATCCTCTTCTTCCTCTTCCTCCTCTTCCTCCTCCTCCTCCTCCTCCTCCTCCTCCTCCTCCTCCTCCTCCTCCTCCTCCTCCTCCTCCTCCTCCTCTTCTTTCTCCTCTTTCTTATCCTCCTCCTCTTCCTGCTCCTCCTCCTCTTCCTCTTCATCCTCTTCCTCCTCTTCCTCCTCTTCCTCTTCCTATTCCTCTTCTTCTCCCTCTTCCTCTTCCTCTTCTGCTCCTTCTTCCTCTTCTTCTTCCTCTTCTTCTCCCTCTTCCTCTTCTTCCTCTTCTTCTCCCTCTTCCTCTTCTTCTTCCTCTTCTTCTCCCTATCCCTCTTCTTCTTCCTTTTCTTCTCCCTCTCCCTCTTCTTCTTGCTCTCCCTCTTCTTCTCCCTCTTCCTCTTCTTCTCCCTCTCCCTCTTCCGCTTCTTCTCCCTCTTCCTCCTCTTCTTCTCCCTCTTCCTCCTCCTCTTCTCCTCCCTCTTCCTCCTCCTCTTTTTCTCGCTCTTCCTCCTCCTCCTATTATTATTATTATTATTATTATTATTATTATTATTATTATTATTATTATTATTATTATTATTATTATTATTATTATTATTATTATTATTATTATTATTATTATTATTATTATTATTATTATTATTATTATTATTATTATTATTATTATTATTATTATTATTATTATTATTATTATTATTATTATTATTATTATTATTATTATTATTATTATTATTATTATTATTATTATTATTATTATTATTATTATTATTATTATTATTATTATTATTATTATTATTATTATTATTATTATTATTATTATTATTATTATTATTATTATTATTATTATTATTATTATTATTATTATTATTATTATTATTATTATTATTATTATTATTATTATTATTATTATTATTATTATTATTATTATTATTATTATTATTATTATTATTATTATTATTATTATTACTATTATTATTATTATTATTATTATTATTATTATTATTATTATTATTATTATTATTATTATTATTATTATTATTATTATTATTATTATTATTATTATTATTATTATCATTATTATCATTATCATTATTATTATTATTATTATTATTATTATTATTATTATTATTATTATTATTATTATTATTATTATTATTATTATTATTATTATTATTATTATTATTATTATTATTATTATTATTATTATTATTATTATTATTATTATTATTATTATTATTATTATTATTATTATTATTATTTACAGTGAACCACTTCGAAGATATTCCTAGTTATTTGATGTTTCCAAAATTTATATATATATATATATCTTTTTTTTCAAATAGAGAGTCCTCATTCTTTGTTAAATCTCTTGACCATACTCAGCGAATGAGATTTTCAAGCCATCACATAATGACTAGCTTGTGTTCTTAAAAGATTTGAGTATTAAAGCTGTAACAGTACTTTTGGGTTATGTTTGAAGTATGAACAGTTTATAAATTTATAAAAAATGATTATGTAAATATATTTAATAATTTAAATATGTAAAAATGTATGTAATTGTGTGATTGACCGAAGTAATAATTGTATGACGTAATATGACGTAATGTTGTGACGTGGTATTAAATCGGTCAATCACAAAATTAAGAGAGAAGTAACGATAGTTACGAAAAATCAATAATCTTGGTAGAGAGACATTTTTGTTGTAATGGTGAGTGTGATGAATAGTGGTACTAGACCAGGAACATTTAAGTAATAGTCTGAATCTGTATAAATATAACAAAGTAAGAATTTATCGACATGTTGGAAGTGATTGGGAAAGGAAGTTCAAGAAAAATGTAATTTAAATAATACAATTATATAGTTACAGAATTTGACTTCTCCGAAACTTTATTCCGAACCACGCCTGAAAAACAGATGTCTCATGACTCTTATTTAGAATAAGATGATACAATGGGTGACCAGAGGAAATAGATAACCGCGAAAACTCACACGAGAAGAGAAAGAATTGTGCGTCCAACATAGAAATCCTGTCCCAAATTACGCCCGAACGTGTGGATGATGAAGATGGAGACAAATTAACGATGAATAGTCCCAAATTTCTGTTCCAAAGCCCACCTGCTAAATTTTCATATTCCCTCTGCACCCACAAGAAAATTAGCAATAAGATAATGCCTTTCCTCGATTAGCAAAAGTAGTTATACAAAAAAAAAAAAAAAAAAAAAAAAAAAAAAAAATCAAGAATAGTGAAAGTCATATGAGTGCAATATATAACATGTCTTATACTTCTAATTTCCATTGATTTTATACTTTATATTTGTATTATAGCGTGTTTATTATACTCTGTGTTGTTCTTGCAGATGTTTAAGAAGTTCCGCCACAACATCTGGGTGACTGGTCCACTGAATTTTGCAGGTGTACAAAGCCGGTATTTACCAAGCGTTTATTTGAAGGCCAACAGAGAGGAATGCTCTATATCATTACTCCTGAGGCCATCCGTTCGAAATCCGCCTCGATTTTGCAATTTGATCATTGTTTTGCTCCAGGCAAAGGTCGAATAGCTGCCCTTCTCCCAGTGAACTCTTTTCGTACATAGTCACGTGCTTTTATGGAGGAAGTTCATGAACAGTTTTGCTTCCTTTCTCTTCATAGGCCTTGGGCGTTTGTATGTTTCCGCAAATTTAACTTCGTTACTACTGATTTTCTACCACTAGCACCTCAATAAGAATTACTTTTTTTAACTGTGATAATTTGGCCTACACACGGCTGGTGTGAAAGAACAATTTAATTTCTAACTAGTAAAGTCTTTATTAGCTTTTGTTTTGGCTTGAGACAGGGGTGCAAACTTAGTCCTACTCTATTCAACTTATTTATATATGACACAATAGGGAGGGTTAAAAAAAGAGGATCGGTACTGAGGAAAGGAGAGGAATGGTTTATAAGATATCAAAAGTTAGAAGTGATAAACGAGTATGACTGTTTAGGTATAAGGATGTGTAGAAGTGAAGGGTGGGCCGCACAAGCCAGAAAAGTGATAGCTAATGGCAGGGCGGCAATGTCAGGGGTAAGAATATGTAAACATAAACTGGAGATGTCAGTTAGATGGTTATAAAGAATGTATGAAGTGGTCGTTGAAGCCAGAACAATGTATGGGGCACATCAGAGATAGGAACACAATTAGACCAGATGTATGGATTGTGTTGCAAAGAACTACTAGGGCTGCCAAAATCGGCACCAACATAAGTGGCATTACTAGAATTGGGTAATACAAAAAGGAGGAAAATAATAATAGAGAGAATAATGAAATTCTGGTATAAGTGTATTAAAGGGCAGAAAGGGAAATTATTGAATCTGTGCTTGAAGCAACAGAAAAGAATTAAGAACACAAACAGTTGATGGTCGGAAGTGGAAAGAATGGTATCGAAGATAGTAATGGGAGATTTATGGAGAGTAGAGGAGTCAAATCATAGCGGTTTTTGGAAGGAAGTGAGAAACAGAGTACAAGACATAGATAGGCAGGAGATATGGGAAAATATAGAAGAAAAGAAATCTTTGAAATTTTATAAACAATTAAAGGCAGAATGGGGTAGAGAAAAATATATAGATCAATGTGACAAAACTGGAAGAGAAGGTATAGCGTGGATGAGAGGGTCGAGAAGTAATGAGGTGGGGATATGTAAATTTTGTGGAGATGAAGAGAGCACTACCTGACAGAATGTAAGGAGTTAACAAATTAATAATAATAACCCATGGCCCGACAGCCCTTAATGGGCCAAGGCCTACCCACCCGACTGCCGGTCTCACGCCCAATTACGCACGGCAGAGGTGGACGATCATCCAACCGATACGGGGAGAAGATGTGGTCAGCATCTCGGCATCCCCCAGCCGGAGTGGTGGTTTCCTCACTTTCCTCACGATGATGAGTGAGCACCCGATACCTAAAATCCGCACCACATGGGTGGGATCGAACCCAGGCCGCTTTCCGTGGCCAGGAACCAAGACATGCTGCCTTAGTCCGCTACCCTACGGCGCAGGACAGTTAACAAATTACAGAAGAAAAATATGAGATAAGAAATGGGACAGTGTGAGCAAAGAGATAGTGGCATTACTCATGTTAACGGGGATGGGTGAAAAGAAAAATATATGTGTAGGAGAATTCTTATATAGGTTAAGAGAAAAGTGGATTAGGGTAAAAGAAGTGAAGATCAAGAAGAAACGACACCAAGCTGCTCAGGAAAACCAAAGGCTTATAGCCAGGGCACCTGAGTCAGCGAGTAAATCTTAGGGTTAGCAATTTCATATATTTGTACAGGATGTATAATATTGTGACTTTGTGGGCTTGTAGAATTAAAAGTCCAATTTGCAGAAATTCAGAACCTTCTATATTTTCTAGAGCTACAGTATGATCAATACTTAGTAACAGAATTACGTCACGAACACAATCTACCAAGGTCGATGATCACAAGAACTGCGTTCTGATTACATCTGTTACAAAATCACTCTACTCAACGACTGAATCTGACGTGTCACAATCTCTTATATATACCTCCATTGATAATTTCTAGACTTTTCTAAAACAAACCAGAAGCCGAATAATCTCCATCAATCAAGAAGTCGCTAGAAATTTCCATTTACCTCACTTATCTGTGTCGGTAAGTCTTTCATCTCCGCATCTTTATTTTCCGGCTCTTTGTGTATACAATCTGTGCTATCGTAGATAACGGATTCGCGACAATATGTATGTTCGATGTTAAGGTCATTGTAATGAAACTGTAATGGAAACTGTACATAATAAATGCTAAATAAATGCTAAAATATTCTACTTTTAGTTTTTGAGTTCAGAGATACATGCACACACAAACAGAACTTTTGTTTATTCAAGAGGCCAGAAAACATCAATTTCTGATAAAATACGATATTGTAACTATTTTGGAATTTAACATGCTTTCTCATACTTAAACATAGTACAGAAAGTAAAAATGGTAATTTCATTGGATTTACCAGTTTGGTTCCTTAGAAATCATAAGGCACTTTCACAATTCTGTAATTTATTTTGCTCTTTCTTGCACAAGTTACCCTTCTGAAAAACGGTCGCTTTTTTGTACATGTGTAGGTACATAATTGTAGTAATTAATGTTACACTTTATAGCACTGTAATGAAATATCTCATCAAGAGACCTTTATGAACCTCGTAAGTTTTGATATTACGTAATGACAGTGAATAAAATACGTTTTATAACAGGAAGGCGTAATTTATGTCCCTCTGGTGTTTCATAAATCTCTAAGTCACAAAGTCAACACCTGAGTACTACATGTGTTACTGACAGGTTGGAACTACGCTGTCCAAGTAAACGGTCTACTAGAAAATAATTGCTAAGGGGAAGGCAGCTATGGTAGGATTGAGAACCTGTAAAGATAAGTTAGACATGCCGATAAAATGGTTAGAGATGCTATATGAGACAATGGTAGAGGTAAAAGTGATATATGCAGTAGAGATTTGGGGAGGCTCAGAGATAAGTAACAAGGTTGACAATTGTACAAGTTATTCTGTAGAGTCTCTCGGATTGACAAGGACGGCTCCAGGTGAAGTAGCACTTCTTGAAATGGGGAGGACCAGGAGAAAAGGAATAATCTTGGAGAGAATATTGAAATTTTGGTTTAGCTGTTTGAGTAAGGAGGGTGGAAATATTCTAAAGGTACGCATGGAATAACAGAGAACAATGGTAAATAACAATAGTTGGTGGAAAGTGCTAGAGAGAACTATGGACAAAATAGGAATGGGGGATATATGGAGGGCAGGTGCAGGTAATGAGAGAGGATTTTGGAAAAAGATAAGGACAAGAATGGAAGACATAGAAAGGCAAGAGATATGGGGAAGAAGTGGAGGAAGGAGGCATGGGAGAAAAAATGAGACAACGTTGAGGATAAAATTGTAACAGTAAGAATGCTAACAGGGAAGCAACGGAATAGGAATAAAAATGTGGGAAGATTTCTTGGTAAAATGAAAGAAAAATGGTTGAGGATAGTTAGAAGCAAACGTTATGAAGGAGGGAAGGAAGTAGGGGTGGAGGAAGGATTCTGTACGGAAAAGCAAGGGATACAGGTAATCCCTCAGTGATGCATAAGGCTGTTATGCCAAGCTGGCTGAGGGGTTAAAGAAGGTAGTCGCTCAATTCTTGTACATAGGTTAAGGAAGAATAGTATGTAAATAAAAAGGTTCTCTGTAATATAATTGTAAATTATTTTCTTATGTACAAATAAATATCAAATTAAAAGATCTACTACGTTAAATTAATCACTATAGGGTAAGAAGCCACATGCTAGTCATTTTAATCTATTAATATAAATATGTATTGAAGGAAAATCTTATATTTTATTTGTACAACTTATTTGGGCACCGGATGGAGGAGAACTTTGACGTGTATAAAATATTCTTGCAAAGGCTTATTCTATTATTTGTTTCGTGTTAATCGATCTAAACCTTCATTACGAATTGACCCATTTCGTTGAGATGAAAATGTGGTAAGTTAAAATGACTAGGAAGAAACGATCGGCAGATTTCCAGTTGAAGAGGTATAAATATGTAAGAATTCAAAACCAATATCAAAGAATTATTATCAAGCCTAGGTTATACTTAGTAGTTCTTGCTCTCTTTCTTCGCAAATCAGGCTAACTTGTTGCAAAAACCTTTTGGCGGAACATTTTCCGTTACAGCATTTGTTTCACGGCAACTCATAAATCGACCAAACCATGTACCAAAATAATATACGCTCATCTCACGGCCACCTATGTTTACATGACGACCCCGGGGAAGTCCTTGTGAGCTTACACGCAATTATTGTCTATTGCCGACAAGCTAATGAAAACCAGAACCTGACAATGACCTAGATATGCTTCTTGCAACAGCCCATCCCGTCGCATATGCACCTCTCTTAGCGTAACAAATATTACAGCTTCACAGTAGTTCTCCTTAAAACAAGATTAAGATCCGCTTCTGTTCAAGAAAATGTAGCTGTCCTGTCACAAGACAGCTGAAGGGAGTGCTGTTTGGGAAAACATTCCGACAGTGCTAGAGGATTACTAACAAGTTTTATATTCTTCATTGTTTCCTAGAACCACAATTTCTTGTGACTGCTTGTTCCAGTAAGGCCAGGCTTAAAGATATTTTTGCCATCTGTGGTAGAAGCTATTCTTTAGAAGTCGGCAAGATGTATATCTCTTATGGTTTAACACTTATGCAAAATTTATTCAGAATAAAATTATCCCCAGAAAATTGAAGGTATGCATTTCGATTGTCATAAAAATAGCTTTAAACAGTGACATTTTAATCAAAAATTTTAAAGCCATCTTTAAGAAAATCAAAACGTTTGCAAAATGTTTTATGAAAGGGTTAGTCCAGGGTGCGGACATACACCCATATAGGACCATTTTCTATTTCTTTTTTAATTCAGGACATCGTAAAAATTGTATTTGCAGTGAAATATCAGTGAGTGTGTCCAATGGGATTTTTGCGCATTCCGCCTGAACCTCATTCTAAAGTGTTTCTAGGTTACGTGATTTACGTTTGTACATTTCATCTTTCACTGTGCCCCGTAAGAAGGAATCCAGCGGCGTAAGGCCAGGAGAACATTGTGACCGTTAATTTTAATTCTAAACCCTTAAACACACACACACACACACACACATATATATATATATATACAAATATAACAATTTGTAGCTTAAACCTTCACGTATCTTATAAGAAATTATATTTTTTTTTTATAAACTGTACAGGATTGGATTGATTGGGTTCTAATTGGAGCTATGAGTTCTCTTATCCTCAGGTGAATGGTTGTAGGAAATGGATTTTGGTGGCTGTTGGCTACTCAGTTGTATTAATAACACTTTGTTTGTTGCAGAATTATTTGGTTTAATTCCTACTAAGTTTGCTTATCGACTTCGATGGGTGAACACCTGTTACTAAAATTCCTAACATAAATTCAATTTTACTTGAAACCCTGGATTACTAGTTTAAAGTTACTCCCACCTGGTTTCTATTACTTTATACTGCGACTACTTTGCTCTAATAAACTTCTAATGCTGCTTCCACTTACGCTGGTTGTGATATTCTTAACTTCCCTACATTTCAGACTTATACATCTTCGCTTCTCTTCTTAACGCGGATGAACACGTCCTTCCTGTCGTAGTATCACCTTTTAACTAAGTTTTTCTTACTTGACGATTCTGTTCGAACCTTATTCTGACCCCCTCTCTAACATTATCACATGACCAAACTAGCTCACCCTTCTCAAATGTTATATTATTATTGGTTTCTCATTTATATGGAATTTTCGCATTGGTTTGCAAAATTCATCTAGCTTATTGACGTTCAGCACACCCTGAGTTGAAGAACGCCTACCCTGAGTTGTTTGAAACGGTATATATCGTTATCAAATCAGCGAAGTAAATCTCTTTAGCGTTCATGCTCAACTGCATTTTGAAAGCCACTTTGTCCCGACACATTCCTGGCTAGAAGTATTCTATAGTTCTCAGACATTGAACTTTTCCTTCCTTCCTGTCTCTCCGACGTGTACAGATTTTTACAAGAATATTTTCTCTTTCTTGCCTGGATGCTAGTATATATGTTATATTAAATTATATTCTTCCCATCTTATTCTATAAGTCAACCACTATTTTAATCATTACTCTATCCATTCTAATTTCATATTAATATAACAATATTTTTATATTAGTTTAGCAAAGCAGTTTTATTAATGTATCTTCTTTTTTAATCATCTGATTTCAATTAATTCGCCGCCTCCTAATCGCAGCCTGATACTGCGGTTACATCTTGTTAGTACTATCAATATCTGAAAATAAAACAAATTTAAAAACATAATCGATTGACGGTATTTCACAATTCATTACGCGAATTTTGTTTTTTAAAATAAATATCTATTCCCAAAACATTAAATCTATCGGACCATTTAATTGTTTTAATAATTAACTTCTGGATTTATTTCATGGATAAATGACCAAAAATGATCTGCCATAGCCGATTTATTAGCTTGTTTATACTTAATGTTACGAAAGTGTTCTTTCGTTCTGGTTTATAAATTAAATTTCCAATATAAACTATATCACAATCGAAACAATTAAACTGATAAATGCCAGATATTTTATTATTACGAATTTTATCTGTTTTAGAGAAATGAAATAAATTTGTAATACTATATTTATTTTTAGGAACTTAAGTTATACCAAACTCTTTAAATTTATAAAACTCTTAAACACTTATTATAGTTCAATTCTGTTATTTTAAATTTATTATGAAAGGAATTCATTGTACATTATTACAGCTGATAAAAAATAAACTTTGAATGTTAAATTGTTTAAAAATGTAAATTAACTAATATAAAATGGAAAGTGGGTCACGAAAGATGACGTAAACCGATGAGAAATTATTGAATTGCCATAGCAACGGTAAATTCAGTAATGTCCAAATATCTAGGGTTAAGGTCATTCTGTGTAAGGATGTCGTCGAGTTTTGAAGTAAAACCTTATCAGTGTGAGGGAACCCGATTTCAAGTTAATATTGTGAAGGAAACCTACCTTTATAAAATGTTAACGCGTTATTGTTAACTGAATATTGAATCAAAAATTGGAATATTTAAAAAGAAATTGAACGACTGTTTCAGTGCATTTAGTAAATTAGTTCCATCCAATTCCCGCCAGAGACTTCCACCCTTCGACTGCAGCAGCCATGCATCACATCTTAAGGAATTGTTCAACCTGAGATGCCGGATGACACGAGTCGAAACCTGGAACATCGGCTCCATCCCCAAGCACAGGTCGCAGCAACATCTGCTGGACTTGGGTTACCTCGGCCAAATACCTGGGTCTCCTGCTTGATCGCGGGCTAAGCGTCAGAGCCAAGGCCGGACTAGATCATTCTGCACTCAGGTAGTTATTCCCCATCTTCAAATCCAAGATGCCCACACAGCTCAAACTGTGTCTGTATCGGGCGATTATTCCACCCATGATTCTGTACGGGTGCGAGATCTGGAGATTGGCGACTACGACCACCATCCGCAGACTGCAGATCGTGCAGAATCGGGCTTTAAGGGTGATCTACAATACTGGGCGCAGATTCCCTACTTATATCCTACATGAATACTCCCAAATCCCATACATAGTGGATGTGGTAAGAGAGAAATCTCGAACCACCCACAATAAAAATTTCTGTTTACCTGGACGGAGTGTTTGCTGCCTAGCACCTAGCCGCTTATTGCGGCTTTATCTGGGCAGTATAATAGAGCCGTCTTTGTCTCAGGCGGTTGTCTTCGGCAGTGGTATGTCTAGCCTTATGCACGCTGTTGCCCCGTGGGGGGTTGTGCGCCCAGTGCTGACTGCGCTCTTCCGCCTGCCTGGGAGGCATCTGAGCATATTCCGCTGAACAGGCTAGAGGGAAAGGAACAATGTTTAGGTAATGGACTTACCAAGCCCATTTCTGGGCTTGGGAGGGTTGAAGTCAGGGCATCTTTGGGCAACCGGTAGCTCGGTGGGCGGCGAGGAGCCCTGTGGTCGTAACGGCCAAGGGTGTTCACCAGGATGTTGGGATGGGAGTCTAGCTTATCGTATCTCTACCGCACCACGTCCACGATGTACGGGACTCCGGAGTAGGTGTGAACTCCTCCCGAAGGACGTCATGGGCTAGCCTATGAGTATTTCCCTCCATCTCACCAAAACCTCAGAACCAGAAATGGGTCTAGAATCACTACCCTCACCCATTTCCTACCCCCTCTGATCGTGCCGCCTGCACTCTGACCTCCTTCAAGTGGGGAGACCAGGTGAAGGTGGCCTTGGGTATATATACAGCAGGCGGAAGCCTAATCCAACAGATCAGATAAATCTATGCCCTGACAGAAACGCTTGGACAAACAACATCTTCTATACCGCCCAGATACAGTCGCATTAAGCGGCTAGGTGCTATGGCGAAAACACCCCACTCAGGTAAACCTGAGTGACCCGATTCTACTGCGGGTTTGCTGGTCTGCATCTGCTGGAGGGAAAGCAGCATCCAACCCCTCGGACCTCGTCGCAAATGGCTTCCCACACTGGGGCTTCGAGATAATCCACGCGATTATCTCATCTCTTCATTCCACAACTGGGATTAGTAAATAGTGACAATTCTGCTGCCACCTGTTGAAGAAAGATTACTTTTTCCCAGACGTTGAACCTTGTAGTACGGAAAGTACAGTTTCAATGACGGTTCAAAGTGTGTATACATTTTCTGATCCATCCTGTATACATTCTTTTACTTATGTTTTACACCGATCCTAAACGTTTATTTCACAAATCTCATATTAGGTCAGCTGTCAAAAACATATGACAGAGGTTTTCCAAAAGTATTATTAACATTTGGAGCGTAGTATAGAATACTCTGCGAAAGGTGCATCGTTTTAACCAAAACTTCATTACTCCTATTTTATAATGTACTGACTCTTCATAACATCTCTTCATCAAGGCCCCACGTACCAAGAAGTCTTTTCCAAAAGACTGCCAGCATTTCACTTTCATACTTTGGCTCTTTTCTATCGACAAATTTTAATTTCGTATGACAAAATCAGCTTTATTTAGCAGATATAGAGCAGTCCACACATATTACCGTGCGGGATGGCTCAGACAGTTTCGACTGTGGCCTGCATTTGGGTTCGATTCCCGTAACCGAAATAACTGACCCATTGTTTTTTCCGAGAATCTTCCCGGGTGCCAGATGAGTGCTGGTTAGGTTAATTACATCTCCCAAATTTCATGTCCCTCTATTTTATCTCCATTATCATTTCACATAATCTCTCATCTGGTGGTCTATTTCAGGGTGGAAGCGTCGGCAGGAGTCTCGGCGTTGAATGACAGGAAGATATGATATTAGAAAACTCCGGTATAACGGTCTTCGGTTTTCTGAAGCCGGTCTGGCACGGCAGCTTCAGCACCAGAGTAGGGTGTGATGACAGTTGAAAGTCTGTCTAGTCAACGTGAGTGCAGTTGCCTCGCAAAGGAAACGGGCCCTACCGCACACTAATGACCCTCATAAATCTATCTCCACACTTCAGAAATGGAACACTGACGTTTAGGACCAATAGCAACCCTGATTTTCTGGAAATGACAGTCACATGTTTACTCCACGTGGAGTCTCAGTTGCCAAAGTTCCAACTTACAGTTGATCTGTTTCATTACGTGCAGAAATTCGTTGTATGTGACGATGTGAAGACCGTGGGAGGGAAATGCAGTGGTAAATGCAAATGAAGTAATAGATAACTTTCAGTCAAGTGAAAATAATCAAAGTGAAGACAATAGTGTGAATGAATTGGAAAGTGTTGCTGGGCCGAGTTATGTTACTGGAAAAGCCTAAAAAAAGAAAAAAACAAAGTTATAACGGAAACTCTTTCTAAATAAATTCAAACGCTTGTTTTGAACACATATAAATACGCACTGAAAAATAATTTTGGTAAGGGGTCGTGCAATGAACCTAATGATATATTCTGGGTATTCACAGAAATATAGTAAGAAAAGTTGTAACGAAAGGAATACCAAAGACGCCGATCAAGTGCAGAAACAAAAGGAAACGTTTCTCTAAAGTAGATAATTTCACATGCGATGTAATTCGTCGAGAAATTTATAGATTCTAATGCAAAAGGGAAAGCGCCCACCTTAGGCAAATTGGTTGCACATTTGCAAGAAATTTGTGATTTTCCTTATGGACGCTGCACTTGGTGCGGCCTCCTAAAGGAGCTGAGTTTCAAATACCGCACGTTGAATAAGATGTACATGGCATATATATCAAAGCTAAAGAAGTTTCGCAGTAAATGTGTAGTGTTTAACGCCCGCTTTTACTACATACGGCACCGCAGGCGGTGGCAGTGATGATACATGAGATGAAGATACAGCACCAGTGGATAGAGATGGCGGGGGAAACCGGAGGTACTGGAGAAAACCCGTCCCAGCGCTGTGATGTCCACCACAAATCTCACTTTGCGGTCGCCTGGGATCAAACCCGGGCTGCCTTGGTGAGAGCCAAGCGGTCTAACCACTCAGCCAAGGCGCGGCCTTTCGCAGTAAAGACATAAGATAATTTATTAAGACGCAACTTCGCACGATACTCGTGACGTATCGAGAAAGATGGCAACCTTGCAGAAAGGACTGGGAGAAGGAGGGTCGGTGTTGTAGAACGATTATAAGGGTTCGTCAAAGGAGGCAGCCGAACTGCACACGACTTTGCTGCCCTGCCGGGGTTGGCCTCTTCACTGCCGTGGTCCCTTGGGACGGCCGCTCTCTGTTTTTCACCTCATCCTTCCACCTAGGGGTGTCCCACTTGGGAACAGGTACATACCATAAGACCACGTTTGGGTTTCCGTGCCGAATACCATCCGTAGTGTAGTCCAGTCCAGGCCAATCAGTACATATAATAAAGTTTAATGTACATGTGGAGAAATGGGAAATTATTATACAGCATACACATGTGCTTAATATAAAATGTTTTTGTGCAATTTGCTGCCCTCTTGCACATCGTGGTCATCAGATCTCGTGAAGAAAATCTCATGGATGGAAAATTCCACATTTGCTGCCATTGTCTCCACAAGGCCACAAGGAAACAGGAGATATGAATGGAGCGTCGCACATTGATGTAAGATAAAAACAGGAATCTTGCGTTTTGTGGTGGTTTGCTGCACAAGTAACCGTGGAAATTCTGCAAGGTGAGCATCGGCCTGCAGGGAAACAAAGAACTGCAGTCTGGGAGGAGCAATCGATTCTACATTAAGGCCTTCACATTCAAGGTGCATTCTCAGGGTCTAAGCTGTTCGTTTACACAGTTTTAACATTCTATGCTAATATATTCATATTTCTAGGGCTTCTGATATTAATATATGTTCAAGAGGCTCGGGTGTTACAGCATAGTGCCTCGTTCTGAACCTTGTTCATGACAACCTATCCCGAGAAAATACACGGTATACACGATATTTTAGCGCCAGCAGTTTTAATTATATGTTATTTCGATCAAAATGGATATAAAATATCAAATAAATTTTTGATAAACATTGATCAAAAGATGACGTAATTGAAAAAATGAATATCTTATTCAACAAATGAACTGGTTTGATAAAAGTATGAGGGTGGTTCAAAAAGTAATGCCTCCTATTTCTTTTTTCCTTAAATAAGTAAGTTATGTGAAAATTTTGAATTTTGCGCAATTCCTCAACCCTTCTTCACCAATCCCCTGCAGTAGTAACTTCCTAAGTCAACAGGTGGCAGCACTGCATCCTCTTGCAAAATGACTGACATCAACATTCGTATTAGACAGCGTTTTGTGATTGAATTTTTGCCTCCGGAAGGTGAAACGCCAATTCGCATTCACGAAAGGCTAAAAAATGTGTATGGTGATGCAACGGTGGATGTCGGCACTGTTACACGATGGGTTCATTGCTGTAACGAAGCTGAAGGCCAAACACCATTGGCAGATGAAAAGTGAAGTGGCAGGCCGGTGACTGCAGTGACTCCATGCAACATTCAGCGAGTCGATGCCATCATTCGTGGTGATCGCCGAGTAACAACAGGTGAATTGTGTCGCACTACCTCCCTCAGTAAAGGCAGAGTGATGACGAATATTCAACAACTGAGCTACTCAAATGTTCGTTCACGTTGGGTACCAAGAATGTTAACCGCTCAAAACAAAGAAGCAAGGAAAACAATAGCCTCCGAACACTTGCTGTGCTTCAATTTGGAGGGAGAGGAGTTTCTGGAAAAAAATTGTTACTGGAGACGAAACATGGGATCAATTTTATGAACCTCAATCAAAGAGGCACACAATGGAATGCCAACACAACGTCACCGAAGGGAAAAAAAATCAAAACTCAGCGGTCGGCAGGGAAAGATATGGCGACAGTGTTTTGGGCTGCAGAGGGTGTGCTTATGATTGATTTTTTGGAGCAGGGATGCACAATAAATTCTGTGCAATACGTCAGCACTCTCAAAAAGCTGAAAGCACATCTTCGCCGAGTTCGCCCAACAAAATCTATGGCGGAAGTTGTTCTTCTGCATGACAATGCAACACCACTTTACAGTCGTTACACCACTGCAGAAATTGAGAAATTGGGATGGCAAGTCTTACATCACCCCCCATTTAGCCCTGACCTGGCACCATCAGACTTCCCTCTGTTCGGGCCACTAAAGGAAGCTCATCGTGGGATTCATTTTGAAGATGAGGAGGCTGTGAAAACGTCCGTGCGTCAATCAATGGCTTAGGAAGCAAGACCGTGTGTTTTACCTCAATGGAATATATGCTCTAGTTAAAAGGTGGACCAAAACTGTGGAAAAGGAAGGAGATTATATTGAATAGTGACAAATTAATCGCCTATGTCGTAGTTTTCAAGATATATAAGTTGGATTCAATTTCTTTGCAATTAAAAGAGAGAAAAAGTAGGCGGCATTACTTTTTGACCCAAACTCATAGATCAGTAAGCTTAAAAGGCATTCATCTGTAAAAATGTCAGCTAGGTTAATGGATCATTAAGCTCGTGTATTTAAGACTGGCAGGAGAGAACATTTTAATCTCTCCTTAAGTCTAACATACAAAAGAAATTGGGAGTGTTCTCTACACATTCAAAAACTACTTTATAACTTAAGTCTCAAGTCCAACCCATTCCGAACAACTTCCAATCAGGGAGGGGCTCGAATGTTCGGCCCAAGGTTCCTCTAGTAACGTCAGAGTTACCACGAGTGCTAAGGGTCCGTAGCGCTCGCATCACGGCAGCTGAAGGGGAGGATCCTTTCCCCTACGGGGCCAATCCACGACATCCACATTTTTGTATATTAAGATTTGGACCACCGTTTATATCTACCTTTATAATAAGAAATTAAGAATAAAGAAGTCTTCGGTGGCTATATGTTCCCAGAAAATTGAAGATATGCATTTTATTTGTTATGAAAATATCTTGAACATAAGCAATCCTAATCACAATGTTTGGTCCTCAAACCGTTATATCCAATGAAATCCGGTATAGAATGTTTTGGTACTGCTATAGATTCTCTATTACTAACCCACATTTTACGAGGGTGGGTAAAAAAGTAATGTCTCCTAATTTTTTTTCTTTTAATTGCCAAGAAAATTGAATTCAATTTACATCGCTTGAAAAATACAAAATTGACGTTTAATTTGTCACTATTCAATATAATCTCCGTCCTTTTCCACAGTTTTGGTCCACCTTTTAACTAGGGCACGTATTCCAGTGTGGTAAAACACACGGTCTTGCTTCCTAAGCCATTGACGCACGCACGTTTTCACAGCCTCCTCATCTTCAAAATAAATCCCACGTTGGGCTTCCTTTAGTGCCCCAAACAGATGGAAGTCTGATGGTGCCAGGTCAGGGCAGTATGGGGCGTGAGATAGGACTTGAAATCTCAATTTCTCAGTTTCTGCAGTGGTGTAACGGCTGGTGTGTGGTCTTGCATTGTCATGCAAAAGAAGAACATCCACCATAGTTTTTGTTGGGCGAACTCGGCGAAGACGTGCTTTCAGCTTTTTGAGACTTCTGACGTATTTGACAGAATTTATTGTGCATCCCTGCTCCAAAAAAATTAATCATAAGCACACCCTCTGCATCCAAAATCACTGTCGCCATAACTTTCCCTGCCGACCGCTGAGTTTTGAATTTCTTTCTTCTTCGATGACGTTGTGTGATGCCGTTCCATTGACTGCCTCTTTGATTCAGGTTCAAAAAATGAACCTACGTTTCGTCTCCAGTAACAATTTTTTTCCAGAAACTACTCTCCCTCCAAATTGAAGCACTGCAAGTGTTCGGAGGCTATTGTTTTCCTTGTTTCTTTGTTTTGAGCGGTTATCATTCTTGGTGCCCAACTTGTACAAACTTTTGAGTAACCCAGTTGCTGAATAATCGTCATCACACTGCCTTTACTGAGAGAGGTAGTGCGACACAATTCACCTGTTGTTTCCCGGTGATCACCACGAATGATGTCATCGACTCGCTGAATGTTGCATGGAGTCACTGCAGTCACCAGCCTGCCTCTTCGCTTTTCATCTACCAATAGTGTTTGCCTTGCAGCTTCGTTACAGCGACGAACCCATCGTCTAACAGTGCTGACATCCACCGTTTCGTCACCATACACATTTCTTAGTCTCTCGTGGATGCGAATTAGCGTTTCACCTTCCGCAGTCAAAAATTCAATAACAGAATGTCGTCTAATACGAATGTCGATGTCAGCCATTTTGCAAGAGGATGCAGTGCTGCCACCTGTTGACTTAGGAAGTTACTACTGCAGGGGATTGGAGAAGAAGGTTTGAGGAATTGCGCCAAATTCAAAGTTTTCACATAACTTACTTATTTAAGGGGAAAAACTAGGAGGCGTTACTTTTTGACCCAACCTCGAACAGAAGGTAATAAAATAATTAACGATGCCAGTGAGATCAGAGAATATGTCACGCTCCAAAGATCTTGACGCTGGACCGTCAGCTGACGTTTATCGCTTTTACTAAACCTGCCTTCATTTGTTATCATACTTTATTACACTACCACCACCTGGGAGATATTTTGTGCTCATATTTTACTAGTTATAAAATCTGTCAGGAGGAGATAAATTGCTTTAAGAAAGAACATTTCATTACAAATCCTCTGGCTTACATAACACGATTTAACTTAGCAGTCAACGGCTATGATTTGTGATACATGCAGCAGTGCAGTTAACAGAGCAGAGGAAAAATGATGCTTTAAATATTGTGCACCAGCTGCCACTGTGACCTGGTGGTTAATATTCTAGCTTCCAAAACAGCAGTCTCAGGTTCCATTCCCGGTTGGAAAGTTTATCGAAGATTACTGCCCATCTTCCAGAGCGCCTAAAAGTTACAAGAATCTGAATGTATGGATTTAAAGACCAAAATAACTGCACACTAAGCAAGTTTACACTGTTCCCTGGAGTAGTTTTCCGAACCATATTCTTGACAGAATATATAAGAAGTTAAAGATAAAGGCGGTAATAAAGATAAGATAAAGGTGGCTCAATAAGTAATGCAACACTTTTTTTTCTGAAACAGGGTTTGCTTTATTCAACTTTCAAATACACCATTACATTCCCCAATCTTTTAGCTATACAACGTTATTTTTCAATGTAATCTCCGTTCAATGCTACGTCTTTACGCCACCTTGAAATGAGGGCCTGCATGCCTGCACGGTACCATTCCACTGGTCGATGTCGTACTGTATCATTAACTTCATCATCCACGTAGTACGTCACACGGATTGCGTCCTTCTTTGGGCCAAACATATGGAAATCCGACGGT
The DNA here is from genome assembly GCA_030765055.1 of Mantis religiosa. NCBI lineage: Eukaryota > Metazoa > Arthropoda > Insecta > Mantodea > Mantidae > Mantis > Mantis religiosa. Next base: position 42,585,037 of record CM060959.1, on the reverse strand, counting down.
GCTAGATCAGAGCTGCAGGGAAGATGCGGAAGAATAGTCCACTGAAGTTTGTGAGCTCTCTCGGCTGCGAGGACTTGTGTGAGGTCTTGCGTTGTCATGGGGAAGAAATTCGTTGGGAAGATGTATAGTGCGTACACTTGCTGAGGATTAGTTCTTGTATTTTCAATAAGTTTCCAGAGTTTCACGAGTTGATCGTTGACTGATTGGGAAGGACATAGAACAGAATAAACTCTTAGCGTCCCAGAAGACTGTAGCATGACTTTACCGGGTTATGGTATGGTTGTGAATGCTTTCCCTTGGTAGGGGAGAGGGTTGATTTCCGTTTTGTTTCGGGTTGAGCTGAAGAATATGAATTCATGTTCTTTCGCTGGTAACAATGACAAAAAGAACTGTCACCATCAGCCTCATGACTTGCCAAACAATTCCGCACAGATGGTTTCCTTTGCTCTTTATGTCTTCGATTAGGACATCCAGGGAACACAGCACGGGTACAAAACATTGAAGTATCCAACTGTCAACAATTGTGACAGCACTACCAACAGAGACGTCAAGTTGAGCATGAGTGTGTTTGAGAGCCGGCGAATCATCTGAGATGAGTATTTTTTTTTTTAATTTACGTCCTCCAACGTTAAGTCATTTCGGACGGTGAGCGATTTGCGTTGAATGAAGTACTCAAATGTGTCAGGGTCCATAGGAGCTTAGAGCTACCGACATTCGTCTTACAGGATAAGGGAAACACGAGAAAGCCTTATCATGTACTCAGCCTAACTTACCTATACGAGATCGGGACTCGGGTCGTGAACGTGAGGGAGCACGTTACCAGTCTACGCTATCGAGGCGGGCTTTGCGAGGTTGAATAGACGCACTTGACTTTGTTTAGTGATTTATTGGGGTAAGGTTGTGGTGTCAGATAGTAGACATAATGTTGAGGCTTATGAGTATCTTGAGATGACTGGATTACCTGAAGATATCTGCAATAGTACGTTATCTATTGTCGTTATTGTGCGATACGCACCTCCGTTGCAGACGCCATTTTAAAAGCTCCGTATAGCGCTGTCATCTATCGGAACTCAATGAAACTTTAGGAGACGAAGCGGGAATGTTTGAAAATGTTCCACAAGAAATGTCAGGTTTTTGCAACCAAAATTGGCCGAAAAACATGTGTTACATTACTAATTGAACTCCCCTTTTATTATAGACATAAACGAAATAGCGATAGTGAAAAGTTTAACAAATGAACACTGTGTGCTAGCTTTAAATTCCACACCCTTTCAATGTAATTGCGAGAAACAAGAAGATACTTAAAATTATATCAAGATATTGATTACTTTGAGTCAGTAATAAAAGATACCTTGAAAATAAACTGTGTTTTTAAGGACGTTTGTGTACTATCTCTTCAGCTATTGCTTCAAAACAACACCGAACGAACTTAAAGAAGTAGCCACTCAGCTTCTATGTGACAAATATAGATAGTTTTACCGCCAATAGAGCCGCATAAAATACTCTAGAACTAGGCAGTGACTGAAACAACGACGCGTGCCTCACGCTGTCGGAGTTCGCAGGTATAGGTCACACGCCGTGCCGCTTGCTGTAACTCTTTGTAAACATACGGACATACTCCGCAGTAGCTTGCTACTATTAAGAATTTCTTTGGCTTATGAAACCGCAATAAAGCAACTATTACTTAATTATTGCTTATAAGTGTTTAACGTGTTCCAAAATTCCGTTATATCAGTTCATGGTGACAAATAAGCTGGTGGACATATGCAACTTATACCTTTTAGAGGGAAGTTAATGTTAGTGAGGTTTAGGTTGGAAGCATTAAATGATAAACAGAACAGAAAACAACATCAAAGAATTGTAGATAAATTAACCAAAACTAAATGCCTTATACAATGAGACGAGCACTTTATTTCTCGTGTTTGATAATACTAAATAAAACATTTGTAGCTAAAAAGGAAGCTGTTGATATTTAAAGTAAATGTTTGAAAGTATTGTACAATTAAAATCATAACAAAATGCTCTGAAGATAATCAAATAAATGTTAACACTGATGAAAGTATTTTTAAAAACTTTATTTTTAATGAAACTAAATTAATAGTGCGTTCGCTGAACACCCTTCAGCTCTCCCATACATCAAAACCATATCCGTCATTTCGGCGTTCGTATAGCGCTCCATATTGCTTGGATTTGCTACCTAAGTACGCGCAAAATCCTCCCTGTTAGGACGGAATATGTAGTTTTACACTGAAGAATAACTTTGCAACTGTCCGAGTTATTAGTCGACTTTTGTACAAGTAACTGCCCTTTGCCCCATTACCTGAAAGGTAGGCTAGGGTCACTGATAAAGAACAAGGAGTAATGTTTTTGTTTTTGTGGCCGGTACGTCCCAATAACAACTTTTGAGGTTCGCACACCAGTGGTTCCTGCACTGCCTAATCACAAAATCATGTAATACTGAATGCTGCATAAAATTATATCTAACAGAATTTCAAAGATGTGACACTGAAATTAAGTTATAGTCACGGAACAGCCTAAATCGTTCGGTGTCTTTTCAAACAACCTGTACACAAGTTATACAACTTGTATAAAATACCTTATTCCAAGAAGTCTGATGATATACACGTCGACATTAAGTATTAATGTGTGATATTTTGATTATTGTCTTTAGATCCAATTTGAGAAAAAAAAATCGATATTTTCCATATAAAGGGCAGTTCACAAACTGATCCCAAGGTCCTGGCTTAAAACCAAGTCCTGACCATTGTAGTGTGATTAAAATGGACAACCCATGTCAGTAGTTAACTTGCGTGTAAAATAGCTCCTACGAGACAAAATTTCGGCACATCAGCACCGCATATATGGTCCTAGCAATTCGTAGCAGACGTTAACGGACAAAATTATAGAAATATATACTCTTGAAAGGTAGAGTCAGACTGAAAAATTCGATGCCATAGTCGAGATTGGAACCACGGATATTCTGGTTGCCATCCAGCCGCTCTAACCTTTGAGCGACTATGGCCAACGTGTCGATATGGCATTAAATTCTCCAACTGACTCGTGTTTTTCCCAGTAAACTACTTAGGAGTTTTCATAAACACATGAGACAACTACCTTAATGGCGACTTAAAACGTGTAAGTATTTTAAGGCCCGGGCTTTATAGTTAACCACTATTAGGTCAATTACTGGAAATTAACTGTTTTTCACGCTGGCCGTGTTTAGGCTAAAGTATGGAAAGATAGAGTCACACTGAAAAATTCGATGCCATAGCCGGAATTTAAACCACGGATCTTCTGATTTCCGTCCAGACGCTCTAAACCATTGAGCTACTATGGCTAACTTGCCGACATGACATTAAATTCTCCAACTGACTCGTGTTTTTCCCGGTAAACCACTTCGGAGTTCTCATAAACACATGAGACAACTACCTTAATGGCGAATTACAACCTGTAAGTACTTTAAGGCCCAGGCTTTATAGTTAACCACTATTAGGTCAATTAATGGAAATTAATTGTTCTTTCACACTGGCCGTATGTAGGCTAAAGTATGAAAGGGTAGAGTCAGACTGAAAAATTCAATGCCATAGCCGGGATTTGAACGACGGATCTTCTGGTCTCCGTCCAGCCGCTCTAACCCTTGAGCTACTATGGCCAACGTGCCCATATGACATTAAATTCTCAAACTGACTTGTGTTTTTCCGGTAAACCGCTAAGGAGTTCTCATTAACACATGAGACCTTAATAGCGACTTACAACGTGTAAGTACTTTAAGGCCCGGGCTTTATAGTTAACCACTATTAGGTCAATTAATGGAAATTACTTGTTCTTTGACACTAGCCGTGTGTAGGCTAAAGTATGGAAAGGTAGAGTCAGACTGAAAAATTCAATGCCATAGTCGGGATTTGAACCACGAATCTTCTGGTTGCCGTCCAGCTGCTCTAACCCTTGAGTTACTATGGCCAACGTGCCGATATGACACAAATTTTCCAACTGACTCGTGCTTTTCCCGGTAAACAGCTTAGGAGTTCTCATAAACATCTGAGACAACTACCTTGATGGCGACTTACAACGTGTAAGTACTTTAAGGCCCGGGCTTTATAGTTAACCACTTTTAGGTCAATTAATGGAAATTAATTGTTCTTTCACACTGGCCGTGTGTAGGCTAAAGTATGGAAAGGTAGAGTCAGACTGAAAAATTCAATGCCATAGCCGGGATTTGAACCACGGATTTTCTTGTCTCCGTCCAGTGCTCTAACCCTTGAGCTACTATGGCCAGCGTGCCGATATGACATTAAATTCTCCAACTGACTCGTATTTTTCCCGGTAAACCGCTTAGGAGTTCTCATAAACACATGAGACAACTGCCTTAATGGCAAGTACTTTAAGGCCCGGGCTTCGGAAATTAATTGGTTAGGGCGGCTGGGTGGAGACCAGAAGATCCGCGCTTCAAATCCCGGCTATGGCATTGAATTTTTCAGTCTGACTCTATCTTTCCATACTTTAGCCTACACACGGCCAGTGTGAAAGAACAATTAATTTCCATTAATTGACCTAATAGTGGTTAACTATAAAGCCCAGGCCTTAAAGTACTTACATGTTGTATGTCGCCATTAAGGTAGTTGTCTCATGTGTTTATGAGAACTCCTAAGTGGTTTACCGGGAAAAACACGAGGCAGTTGGAGAATTTAATGTCATGTTGGCACGTTGGCCATAGTAGCTCAAGGATTAGAGTGGCTGGAGGGCAACCAGAAGATCCGTGGTTCAGATCCCGGCTATGGCATTGAATTTTTCAGTCTGACTATCTTTCCAGAATTTAGCCTACACACGGCCAGTGTGAAAGAACAGTTTATTTCCAATATATACTCTATATATATCTGGCAAAAAATCTGGAACATCCCAGAATAACAAAAGCCTAAGAAGGGTTTAAAACTTGGATAAAAATATAAGATTTAAAGCGTTGGATCAGAGTGAACAACGCCAGCGGTAGATTCCTAAACAAATATTGGAGCGTCAACACCAAGGCCATCGAGATAGTGAATGAGGAAGACATCTCTGTTGCCGGAAGAAAGAACAACAAAAACAACAAGAAGAAAAATTGCCACAACCATCTGGTGCACATACTAATGATGTGAACAAGCAGTGCTAGACTGAAACTTCAACGGCTCTTGTGTATTATCTAAAACTCGTATGTGCCGTACTCATTAATTTTTCTACTCACTACTTCTTATATCCACGGATTAGGCTAGAAGTCTGTTCCACCCTCATTCAATTAGTCCAATCTCTTCCTTGAACGTCCAATGTTCTTATTTCTTCTAGGCTTGTAATTGTATATGATCCTTGGCAGTCATCTATTGTTCACGGGCCCAAATGACATCGTTGTCGACGGGCCTAAAACATCACACCTCACTCACTCACTCACTCACTCACTCACTCACTCACTCACTCACTCACTCACTCACTCACTCACTCACTTACTCACTCACTCTATTGTCCAGTCGGAAGATATGTTCTTTCCAACTTTGTTTATTCTCCATTGTCTTTTCATTTAACTCAAATACGAGGGTCGGCTGATATATCCTGGGTAAGATATAGAGATGGCACCACTGTGCCAGTTTGACGAATAGCATCATATAGTTTAACTCCAGACTAGCTTTTACTCATACAAGGGCTGTTCAATAAAGAATGATCATAATTTTCTTACAGTCATAATTTTTCGCAATAACATTCAATCTTATTAATTCTGTTAGCTTTTTGTGAAACAAACACATCGTAGTAGTTTCATTGTTGGTACTCCTGGTTCCCGCCTGTGAGAACCAGGTAAGTTAAGACATGTTCAGTATCGCCTACCTCTGCAATGGAGGTAACATGCAGTTAAGGTTGATGTTAGAGGAAGATCCGGAGTTTCTTTCAAACGTAATCACTGTTGATATAACCTGGCTACATCATTTTGATCCTGAGAGCAAACAGCAAAGGTCAGTGTGTAAATCTCCTCCATCGCCAACCCCCATAAAAGCAAAAGTGGTTGCTTCTGCTGGGAAAGATATGGTCATCTCATTCTTTGATATTCATGGGATGGTCTATCAGCATGTTGTACCTGCACACAAATTAGTAACTGGACAATACTACAGGGATGTCCTAAGAACATTGCAAGTCCACATCAGGCGCAAAAGACCACATTTCCGGGAAGCAGGCTGGATGCTGCTTCACGATAATGCGCGGCCGCATATTGCCAATGTCGTTGAATATCTTGCAAAAATCAAGATGAAGTACGTCTCTCACCCTCCCTATAGTCCGGATTTAGCCCCATGTGACTATTTTTCTATTCCCTAGCTTGAAGAAACGCCTTCGTGGAAGGCATTATCCATCATCAGATGCAGTGGTGAAGGCTATGGAGGCGATTTTGAAGCATCTCTTAAATAATGGTTTCCAACATGTCTTTTAAGACTGGCAGAAACGCTGGGACAAGTGTATCACATTTAGGGGAGACCATTTTGAGAAGGGCCACCAAAATTATGAGGATAAGTAAAGGTACGTTGTCATAAAAAATTGTGATAATTCTTTATTGAGGAGCCCTCTAAGTTACAGGTGAATAGATTTTTTAGTTTTTGAATAACAGAAGAGAAATGAAATCAGAAATGAAATATGGGTTGAGGGGTCGGCGTAACGGCTGAAATGAATAATTGATGAAGCAATTGGTGGGGCAAACGGGAGGACCCAGAGGAAACCCACCCCAGCGCCATGTTGTGCACCACAAATCCCACTTTGCGGTCGCCTGGTATTGATCCCGGGCCGCCTAGATGAGAGCTAAGCGGTGTAGGCTCTTAGCCATGGCGCGGCCATCTACAACTTAATTGCTATCAATTTTCCGCTTTTTTCTCGAGATTCCGATGTGTTTTAAGGTTTCGTAGGGCAGAGTAGTGACTGAACGGGTCGTTTAAGCCCTTTTGGCAGCTAGAGTTGTGGAATGGCTCTTTGAGCTAGAAGTTTTTTGATTTTCACGTCTCTGTGGTCTAATGCCTCCTACAGTACCGTCATTTCATTCAGTTTTTCTTGAAACTGTATGCTCCATTTTTGGAATGTACTAAACATAAGTACGAAGTTTGATATTAGATTTTCCTTTTTATATTCATCTGTTCAACCGCACTACTTTATTTCATGGCGTTTTAAGGCCAGGAATTATGGTGAACTCTAGTTTAAACTTTTCTTAAAGAAACACTATACTTTCTCTACTTCCTAAAAGTAAGCATTAGTTAAAATTAATACATCATTTTATTTTTATTATAACAGAAAATATATTATTATATTATTAATACTATTAATGCAATAAAAGGCATATACAACTATAAGAATTCATACTGGGGATAGGTTAACAGAACAAATTTCTACCAATACTGGACTAAGACAAGGGTGTAGCTTATCACCTACTCCTTTTAGTATATATGTGGACGATATTCTAAATGAATGGAAGATTTTAGTAGACCCAGGAATCAAAATAAAATAAAATATTTATATTCATACCCTGCTGTTTGAGGATGACCAAATATTAATTCATCGGAATAAAAATCAACTGCAACAATCAATGTATATTCTAAACAATTTAGTACAAAATTATAATTTTAAAATATCAGAAGAAAAAACAAAAATTATGGCTTTTAAAGGAAATTATAATGTAAGATCAAAAATTGTTTTAGGAAATAAGATTTTAGAACAAATATCTAGTTTTAAATATTTAGGATGTAACATAAGTTTTAGAAACAATGCTGATATAGAAGAAAAAGTAAACAAATTCCGAGCAATATGTGGGACAATCCAAAGAACTTTTAAAACAGAGTGAGAAAGGATAAACAAATGAAAATGTATAAGGTAATGGCTATTCCAACTTTACTATATGGAAGCGAAACCTGGATGCCAACACAAAAGGATTTAAATAAAATACAGATTGCAGAAATGAAATGTTTAAGAAGTGTTAAATGTTGTAGAATATTGGACAAAATAAGAAATAAGGATATTGGAAAGGAATTAGAAATTGAACTAATCCATGACAAAA
>CM060959.1:42521990-42571990 GCA_030765055.1 Mantis religiosa | reverse complement strand
ACTACACATGTCTAAGGTGTCTGTACGGTGGCTTTCACGTTTGTTAACCCCTTTCCAAAAGCAAACACGGCGTGACCTTACAGGACAGATGTTGATGCTTCTGGAACAGGATGAAGATGATTTTTTGATCGTCTGGTAACCATAGACGAATTCTGGATCTATCAGTATGATGCAGCGACAAAAACTATAAGCATGGAATGGAAACATGCCGATTCACCCCTCCCAAAAAGGCAAAGGTGCAAAAGTCAGCTGAGAAGGTTATGCTTTCAGTTTTCTGAAACTGTCGTGGAGTCATCCTTACAGATTATCTTGCCAAGGGTCAAACCATCACTGGCAGATACTACTGCAACCTTCTGGTAAAGTTACGAGCAGTTGTGATTAAGAAGCGACGCGGTATGCTCTCCAAAGTTGTTCGTCTTCTGTCTGACAATGCACCAACTCATTCATCTCAAGTTGCAGTTGTCAAAACAAGGGAATGTAGCTTTGAGACCTTACAGCATCCACCTTATTCGCCCGATCTCGCACCAAGTGACTTTCTTGTTCCCGGAAATCAAAAATACGTTGCGTGGTCGCTGATTTGACAACACAAATGACGTCATTAATGAAGTGGAAGGGTGGTTTAAAGGGATTCTGCAGACCTCTACAATCAAGGAATTCGGAAGGTCAAGAATCGCTGGGGAAAATGTGTAAATATTGTCACCCAGTTATCGGAGGGCGCGACCAACTGACGGCTGAATAGGGGACCGGAGGCATTCAGGACACGCCTACCCATTTATCCCATGTCACTAACTGAGGGGATGATTAGTGAAGTGTCACTGGTCTCCGGCCGTCTCTTTCCCCATCTTTGACGTCTGGAACCTTCAGGATGATTCACTGAACCGCGAACCTTCCAGAAACAGCGATATTCCTACAAAAAGGGGCTGCAGTTGGCGAGTCAGTTCAGTTCTTGGCGAGCAGCCGTGAGGAGCGCCGAGTGAGTAGACGGACTGGAAGGCTGCGTACGTGTATCAGAGGAGTTGTACGTAATTGCGAGTGTGGAGTGGAACTGTGACAGACGAACCGGTGAATTGTAATTGTGTGCGCTAAGTAATTCTATGTAATCGGCAAGTGTTTCAACTGTAATTCGGTGGAAATAAAGAACATTTTGAGTTTGTGCAATTGGACTTTTAATTTCACGAACCCAAAAAGTCACAATATGTATGGTGACTACGTAGAGAAGAACTAACAAACACCAACACAAATTCTCTATCACATTTTAAAGGGTGGTAATTAAAACTTTACGACACACCCCCTCATATGAGGCAGACACGCTAACATTTAGCTACATAGGCAGGTAGTACTCAAATATGAAGTCGTTGCGGCAAACTCTCATACCAGTGTTAAACTGATTGGGTTCAATTGGAGCTATGAGTTCTCTTATCCTCAGGTGAATGGTTGTAGGAAATGGATTTTGGTGGTTGTTGGCTACTCAGTCGTATTAATAGCACTTTGTTTGTTGCAGAATTATTTGGTTTAATTCCTACTAAGTTTGTTTATCGACTTGGATCGGTGTGCACCTGCTAGTAAAATTCCTAACATAAATTCAATTTTACTTGAAACCCTGGATTACTTGTTTAAAGTTACTTCCGCGCGGTTTCTATTTCTTCTTTATACGGCGACTACTTTGCTCTAATAAACTTCTAATGCTGCTTCCACTTACGCTGGTTGTGCTATTCATAACTTCCCTATATTTCAGACTTATAAATCTTCGCTTCTCTTCTTAACGCGCATGAACACGTCATTCCTGTCGTAGTATCACCTTTTATGTAAATTTTTCTTACTTGACGATTCAGTTCGAACTTTATTCTGATCCCCTCTCTAACATTATCACATGACCAAACTAGCTCACACTTCTCAAATCTTACATTATTAATGGTTTCACATTTATTTCGAATTTTCGCATTGGTTTGCAAAACTCATTTAACTCGTTGACGTTCAGCCCACCCTGAGTTGGGGAACGCCTAACCTGAGTTGTTTTTAACGGTATACATCGTTATCAAATCGGCAAAGTAAATCCCTTTGGCGTCATGCTCAACTGCATTTTGAAAGCCCTTTGTCCCAACATTCCTGGCTGGAAGTATTCTATAGTTCTCAGACATTGAATCTTTACTAGCATAAAGAAGATATCGGTCCTTCCTTCCTGTCTCTCCAACGTGTACAGATTTTTACAAGAGTATTTTCTCTTCCTTGCCTGGATGGTAGTATATATTGTAACGCGAGCGCTGGAACACCCAGTGGAACCAGCTGGGAGCGGAAGGCAGGGGAGGACCGTGTTAGCCACACCTCCCTCTCGTTTGTCTTATAGTGGTGACAGGCTGTGGTCGGGGGAAAAACATGACTGTGCCGTCTGTGTCTCCTACACCTGATTCTCGATCTTTCGTTTACTGGAATCTTCGCCTGGGAACCAGAAAAGCGGAGAAGTCGGCGATATTCCTATATAAAGGGGGGTTGCAGACAGACGGAGTCAGTCAGTTGGTTAGTGAGTGTGAGTGAGGAGACAGACGCAGTTCTTGGTGTAAGAGTTAGTCAGTGACGTGTTAATGGACGAGAAGATTGTGCAACGGAAGACTGTACGTAACTGGTATGTGCATCGGAGTTTATGTAATCGCGAGTACAAGTGAAATTGTAACGGACGAACTGGTGAATCGTAATTGGTGTATTACGTAATTTTGTGTAATTGGCGAGTGTTCAACTGTAAGTCGGTGGAAATAAAGAACATTTTTGAGTGGTGAAATTGGACTTTTCATTTCACGAACCCACAAAGTCACAATATTTTATATTAAATTATATTCTTTCCTTCTTATTTTTTAAGTCAACCGCTATTTTAATCACTACTCTATCCATTCTAATTACATATTATTAATACAATATTTTTATATTAGTATAGCAAGGCGTTTTTATTAATTTATCTTCATTTTTATCTGTTTTCGATTAATTCACCGCTTTCTATTCGCTGACAGATACTGCGGTTACATTGTGTACTTTATTCGCTTTTCTATTTTCTGGCTATTCAAACAAAGAAATTTCAAAGCCATAGTGACCGACTATTGAAATATTTAATATGTCTTAAGCCTTCTATATTTTCTTATTCCCACTGTACTTACAAGGAATATTTATTTCGATTAATATGAAGTGGATAGAGGTTTTTAAGACTATTTCCTGTAAGGGTGAAAAGAGAAAGTTGGATTGCTTTTCAAATAGTGATATACTTTCAGGGAACCAGGAAAGACTCCAGTGATTAACTTCTGTACTGTACAAATGAGCGTCTAGAAGTTCGGCAATGTACACAGTCACTGACAGCTCATACTGATGCCGAAGATGTGTTTACAACACAGCAGATTTTTAACGTAATTACGTGGTATAACGCCCTATCTGGCAACCTTGTATTAGGTACACAGACTAGCTAATTTAAAGTCGGCGAAAGGTAGTAATATAGCTATTGTTATTATTCATGCACGTTTGTAAGTGGGCGTATCGGCCGGCTACAGGACGAACATGCAGGAAATGCTTGGATCCAGCACAAGGTTTCGCTTTACACTGACCGATCACACAGAGATGACCCATTTGGATCGCGAAACCGCGACCCGTAGATCTCAGGACTTGGCGACTTGCCCTAGATTACGAATAAAAAAAAAAGAAGAGCATTACTGTAAGAGACCTCCTCTCCTTCTCCAAGGATGAAGTAAGAGCTCGCGGACCGACCCACTTTGCCAGTCGAACACAACACAACGTGCACACATGTGAAAGTAAAGTAGGGAGCATGTGCTTGTGGAGGAACATAGCAACTGCCACAACAGTCCTGCTGCTGCAGTTGGTGCTGGCTGAGTACGGCAACAATGGTGAGTCTCATTTGTTTACGCCCAGTTCCTTAATTCGCTTCCTCTTTCTTTTTCGTTAATTTTAATGTCTCTAGCACGTACGTACATGCAAGTAGAGAAAGTGCTCCATTCCGCACAAAGCCCATACAGAGATTTGGTTGCAAATACATCCCAATAATAAAATTGTTTAAAAGAAGTTCGTCGTGCATTTGTGTACCTGTGAATAGTCAACATCAACTCTTCATGGTTTAGGAAAGTTCCCCTGTTCCGGCCTCATACTTCTTCCCATCGTTTTAGTGGTCTTCCTGTTGTTCTATAATCCAAAGCTACAAGGACTGTAATGGAATGCGAGAGTTGTCTATTCTTTGTAAATGGCTTTTCCATTTTTCTCTGTTTGTATTTTTCTTGCAATGAGAATATATCTAATTCCTTTCTTAAATCTTCGTTTATAATACGATCTTGTCTAGTGCATGTTTTTTACTGCTCGGAGATACTTCATTTCTGTCGCTTGTGTTTGGCTCCAGTCTTTCTTTATTTTAGCAAGTACAACAATACAAACATCCTAAAATTAATATACTGTGGATGTATCTATCCATATCTAATCTATGGAATAGAAATATGGGGTTCAGCAGCCAAAACTCACATGGATAAACTGCTTATTTACCAAAAAAAGTGTGTTAGGTTCATGTATAATCTAAAAGCAAGAGAATCTTGAAGGGATACCTTTATAAATAAAAAAATAATCACCATCTATTCTCTGTATGCTTATCCAGTTAAAAACAGTCAGGTACATGAACATAACACCAGAAACAATATGAATTACTATAGAGATAGTGTAATTAAAACTGTCTCTCAAAAGTATGTACATATACTAGGAATTAAGCTTTACAATAAACTGCCATCTGATATTAAATCAATAGCTAGCATCTCAAAACAGCAGTTTAAATGGAAGCTAAAGGCTTTCCTCATAAATAAATGTTTATATAACTTAAATGAATTATGACATTGCAGCTTTAATTATACTTGAAAGTGATAAATTCATTAAGCTGATTAAGGGTTCATGTGTAGAATTAGTTTCTAATGCTGTAATTGACTCTGTAAATTAGATTCTAATGTTTTAGAATTGACTATGTACAAGTAGTATTAATGATGAAAAATTTACTATGCCAGAAATTGTAACCAACAATCTATTGACAATATTTATTTGCTTTTTCTACTTTAGACCTTTGTTGGATCCTGTATCTGTTACAGTTTTTAGTCTTATGTAACTTTTTATATTTATCTTTGTATCTTGAACTGACGTGTCCTATAACATATGTATTATGTTCCAAAGGATGAAATAAATACAATACAAGTGCTCATGTCTCCGAACCGTATAGTAAAACTGGAACAGCCATTGTCTTATACAATTTTAGGGTTTTATCTTTTCGGGTTTTTCTTTTTAAAGTAGGAACTATTTCTCCACAAATGTATTGAAACTTGCTTAGTTTATTTCTTCATTGTTCGTTTTATAGGTTACATTACAGCCAAATAATTAAATGTTCCCACCTGTTCTAACACTTTATTCTTTAACACTATCTTAGATCTTCTTATTCGCTTTCCTATAAATGCCATAACCTTTGATTTTTCTACGGATATACTTAAACCTTTATCTCGGATAAATATTTGTAGCTTGTATATACTTATTTGCAGCTTATCCTCTCTGTCTGGCATTAACATCATATCATCTGCAAAGAGTAGCACACTTAATGCATTATTTTTAATTTTTTATTCCTAATGGTATTTCAACTTTTAATTTTCTGAGAATTCGTCTATATAAATATTAAACATTAGCGAGATAAACTACATCCTTGTCTTAAACCATTACTAATTATCATATCTTTCGATAATCGTCCATTTCTTAAATTACTCTTATTTTAGTTTTTTGATATAAATGGTAACTGTTTATTAAAAATGCGTTATTATTAATAATAATAATAATAATAATAATAATAATAATAATAATAATAATAATAATAATAATAATAATAATAATAATAATAATAATAATAATAATAATAATAATAATAATAATAATAATAATAATAATAATAATAATAATAATAATAATAATAATAATAATAATAATAATAATAATAATAATAATAATAATAATAATAATAATAATAATAATAATAATAATAATAATAATAATAATAATAATAATAATAATAATAATAATAATAATAATAATAATAATAATAATAATAATAATAATAATAATAATAATAATAATAATAATAATAATAATAATAATAATAATAATAATAATAATAATAATAATAATAATAATAATAATAATAATAATAATAATAATAATAATAATAATAATAATAATAATAATAATAATAATAATAATAATAATAATAATAATAATAATAATAATAATAATAATAATAATAACAATAATAACAATAATAACAATAATAACAATAATAACAATAATAACAATAATAACAATAATAACAATAATAACAATAATAACAATAATAACAATAATAACAATAATAACAATAATAACAATAATAACAATAATAATAATAATAATAATAATAATAATAATAATAATAATAATAATAATAATAATAATAATAATAATAATAATAATAATAATAATAATAATAATAATAATAATAATAATAATAATAATAATAATAATAATAATAATAATAATAATAATAATAATAATAATAATAATAATAATAATAATAATAATAATAATAATAATAATAATAATAATAATAATAATAATAATAATAATAATAATAATAATAATAATAATAATAATAATAATAATAATAATAATAATAATAATAATAATAATAATAATAATAATAATAATAATAATAATAATAATAATAATAATAATAATAATAATAATAATAATAATAATAATAATAATAATAATAATAATAATAATAATAATAATAATAATAATAATAATAATAATAATAATAATAATAAAACAGAAAGAACTACAATTTTCATTATCTTCCGGTTTCTGTAAATTGTACCTTTCACCTTATAAGTGGTCTTCCCTTATTTCCTCTACCTTTTGGCTTATATAGTGTGATCCATATGAACCTGAACTATTTCAATATATCATAACTTTTGAAAAAATAATAAGACACACGTGCAACTTTGGGAGAATATAATACACAATTGTCAGACTACATTACACTATTTACATCTCAGAGAAAATGTTGGAAGTGTCCTCCACCAGCATCTATACATGTTTGTACTCGTCTTACCATATTCTCTGAAGTTTTACGGAGATGATATCGAATTGAGAGAAGGATATTTCCAACAAGATGGAGAAATATGCTATGCATCTAGTGACACCATGGAACTTGTAACCAGTTTCTTTGATAATCGAATAATCTCAAAAGGTCTGTGGCCCCCCAGATTCCCTGACCTAACCTCACCGGATTTTTTCTTGTGGGGGTATCTAAAAATAGAGTGTACAAGAATAGACCACGGACAGTTGATGTTCTCAAGGAATCTATTCGAACCGAAATAAGTAACATTGGCGAGGATGCTCTCCGTAAAACTTCAGAGAATATGGTGAGACGAGTGTAAACATGTATAAATGCTGGTGGAGGACACTTCCAACATTTTATCTGAGATGTAAATAGTGAAATGTAATCTCCCAATTGTGTAATATATTCTCCCAAGGTTTGTGTCCTATTATTGGTTGAAAAGTTATGACATATTGAAATGGTTCAGATTTATATGGATCACACCATATATATTCTTTATTATGGCTGTGTTTAGTAAATAGTTTCAAGCTGTGCATGAAATATATTCCATGCTCATACAGTAGTGAAATATTACTAAAATAAATGTAAAAGTTTATTATGTATATCTCCTGGAGTTTCATATTCAGATTTCATATAAATAGCATATTTTGAGCTCCCTGAACTTAAAAAATAATGTTTTAGAAAAAACGCCACGTACATTTTAAGTTCGTCCTGCGTGGTGTCGTAGTATCTAAGGAATTATGACTGGCTCTCTGTCACGGAAAGCGCCCCGGGATCACCCCACCCCTGGGGTGCGATTTTAGGTCCTGGGTGTAAGACCTGTGCCCAGTATCGCGAGGGAATTGAGGAGCTTATGATAGGTAAGCGGCCGTGGTCAGGCAAACCAACGTTCCGGCTGGGGGATGCCGAGATGCTGACCACATCTCCCCGTATCTGTTGAATGATCGCCCACCTCTACTTTGCGTATGTGGGCGTGAGGCCGGCAGTCGGATTGGCAGGTCCTGACCCTATATGGGCTGTCGCACCCTGAATTCGTGGTTATGTTTTAAGCTCATACCTTAATAGTAAAGAGAGGGACAAATACCCCATTTCATAGTTGAGTCAGTTGTGATGCAAAGATACCAAACTACACATGCATGTTTCCTTCATATTTAGTTATCAGTTATCCAGCACAACTTCTACTAGCTCTGCGGCTAGTACCGGGACTTTTTAGGCAATCCTCTCCACCATCCAAGCGGCCGAAGCTTGGCCGGAAGTAACCGATCTCCCACGAGTGTCGGAAACACACTGCACCTTCGAGTCCAACCCAATCCGAGCAACTCCCATTCAGTGATGGGCTCAAATGCTGTGCCTGAGGTTCCTGTGGTAACGTCAGAGGTTCCACGAGTGCTGAGGGTCCGCAGGGCTCGCACCAGTCATAATGTGATCCATATAACCCTGAACCAATCCAACAAGCCATAAATTTTCAACCAATAATAGGACACTCGTGCAACTTTGGGAGAATATAATACACAACTGGGAGATTACATTACACTATTTACATCTCAGGGAAAATGTTGGAAGAATTCTCTAACAGCATATATACATGTTTGCACTCGTCTCACCATACTCACTTTAAGTTTTACGAAGAGTATCATCGCTAATGTTAATTATTTTGGTTCGAATGGATTCCTTGAGAAAGTCGGTTGTCCTAACCTATTCTTCTTTTTAATTTACATCCTCCAACATTAAGTCATATCGGACGATGAATTGAATGGGTGAAATGATGCTCAATTGAGCCCGGGGTCCACAGAACTTAGAGCTACCCGACATTCGTCTTTCAGGATAAGGGAAAACCCCGGCTAAAACCTTATCCAGTTAACTCACCCTGACCGAGATTCGAACTCGGTACCTCTTGACATGCTACCATCTACACTACCGAGGCGGAGTAGCCTATTGTATACTCTATTTTTTTAGATACCTACCCGCCCATAAGAAAAAACCGGTGAGGTTAGGTCAGGGGATCTGGGGGGCCAAAGACCTTTTGAAATTATTCGATTAACAAAGAAACTGGCTACAATTTCCATGGTGTCATTACATGCATGGCATGTTGCTCCATCTTGCTGGAAATAACCCACTCTCAATTCGATATCATCTCCGTAAAACTTCAGAGAATATGGTGAGACGAGGGCAAACATGTATAAATGCTGGTGGAGAACACTTCCAACATTTTCTCTGATATATAAATAGTGTAATGTAGTCTCCGATTTGTGTGTTATATTCACCCAAAATTGCACGTGTGTCTTATTTTTGCTTAAAAAGTTATAGCCTATTGCAATGGTTCAGGTTTATATGGATCACAGTATACATACCTTTCAGAACTTACATTTTTCATGTGTTACTAATAAATTTCTGTAGGTAAATATATGTATTTCCTTCCTAGAGACTTCAATTCTATTAATCTGAATCAATAAAAATATAAACCTGATTTTTATGACTAATTTAAGACACAATTGGTAAATAATTTTGAATTTAATTGTATCAACTTGCACAATCATATAGATTAATATTTTCCAGAAGTAAAAAGACTAATTTAAAAGCCTACTAAGAAGTAACACCAAGAAACAATGTACGACAAAGTTATTTTCAGATAAATAAATCTAAATTAAATAGTGAAATTGCTTCGCTTGCTTATTATACTCAGTTTGACATTTCATATTACATTAGTGTAGGAGCGTTTTTAAACTCTTACGCTCTTTGTTACTCTAAATCGGTCTACTTATTTCTTTTAATTTCTTAATAAGCACTTTTGGAAAATTACTGGTCAATTAGTTACGCTTTTGTAAACAACTGTTTAATCTAGAAGGCCAAGGGCCGGTTTCCTACATGACATTTACCACACCGATAGCTAGACGTTTATCTGAGACCTCGCATATAACTTTGGAGGCGTTACTTTTAAATGAGCATTAAGCTCTATTAGCTAATAGCTTCAGGTACTATTTAATGTATCTTATCTCTACAGAGCTTTATTATTGCGTAACTCCAGTAGAGAGACTTTTTGTATAGGGGAGATGCGCCCAGTACCGCACACCTGAGGTTTTTTTTTTTTTTTTCAAAAGTTAAAGAAAATTCAATGGAGAACAAGTAGCGTGTTACTATCATCATGAAGCTAATAACATACAGAAACATCATTAGTAATGAACATTCATGAACGCGAGTCATGTTGACTGTTAAAAACTAAAGTAAATATTAGTGATAACTGCGCATCTCAAAAAGTGTTTCCCAGTACCGGACAGACGTAAATAAATACATATTTCTAAATAAAGGAAACGGAACTGCATAATTAATCACAAGATAATTATTCTTATCATATTTATTGTATTTTTGAGATAAAAAAGAACACGGTAACATGATAATATATAATTTTCAAAACGTTCTCTAGAGATTATCACAACAAAATAAAAATGTCTTAGAACTAATGAAACATTTTTTTAAACACAGTGATCGCATCTATAAAAATCAATGTTCTCTTGCCTTGTACATTCAGTATGTGTCCAACCCTTGTACAATACACGCTGAACCCAAGCCTCGTCTGTGATTTCTAAGCAAATGATACACTCTGTTAGAACACTTCAATCAACACTGGTTTTGGTTCCAAAATTTAATTTTCTTTTAGTCTTCTAAGAATCTTCATTATTTCCAGTTCCTGTTGGCACAGAGTTAGAGCTAGGTACTCTGTTTATAGTTTTATTAATGTTAGTCTTACGTCTCTTTGCTACTGGTTTTTTCTTCTGTTTCTGTGCCTTTTCCTGCAACATCAACTTTTACAGAGTCGATGTTAATGTTTCAGCAATATATATTGCTACTCCCAGGAACATTGATCGTTCTATCGCATTCTTTATTGCTTGTTTCATATTTTCTTATAACCATTTCCTTTCTTTTTGGCCTCCATGTTGATAGGAATGCCTCTAAATAAAAAGTAATCTAATGTCAGTGCAAGTTCAGGGGATAAAAATATACCTTCACGTACGGTACTGGGAAAATTGCTATCGTGCAGTACTGAGCAACTCACACGTACGTATATATAACGTCATAGCACGACCCGATTCTTTTAAACCGACACTGTATTTTGTGTTTGTGTAGTCTACTTAATACCAAATAATATGAGTACAAATAATTAGTTCTTCATCGGTCTTCATTGTTACTCTACAAATCACTCGTTCGTCCGCTTATTACTTATGCCTGCCAAGTGTGGGGGGCCGCTCACACATGTCATCTGCGTCGTCTTCAGGTTATACAGAATCGCTTCATGCCCATCGCTCCATGGTTCATCCGTAATCAGCAGTTCCATCACGAACTAGGACTGTTACCTCTTCACGACTATATTCGGAGGATCGCCCGTCGTTTCTTTTCCACGCTGCAAGAAGTTCCAGGAGCTGTGCGTTATAACATCGGCGTCCGCACGCGCCAGCCCTCACGCTTGAAGAGACTACCACAGGACCTGCTGAGTGATACATCTGATTCGTATTGACATAGTTTCTCAGAGAGTATTATTGGAGCTCTAACTTAATGAAGTTAGGGGGCGGCCTGTTAGCCTACCCCTGAGCGATATTGTTCTTTAATGTACTGTTCTGTTACCTTCTTTTCACTCTGATCTGTAAATCATTGTACAGCTGATCGATCAATAAATAATTATAAAAAAAGGTTCTTCACCGGACAAGGCAGCAGTAATGTCAGCAAGTTATTAACAGCACAGCTCCACTTCACCACACGACTTCTCTGAACAATAACTTCTGATTCAACGGTCAAAAAGGAGGGAAAACTTTCCGTTGGTAACAAAGATAGTCATTTGTCTAAATACACACCATGAGCTTCTACTATCTTTCGGCAACTACGAGATACTGACACCGTGCGGTACTGGGCACTGTGCGGTAGTGGGCGCATCTCCCATAGCTATTTCTAAAGTGTGATCCACATAAATCTGAACCATTTGAATAGGCCATAACTTTTGAATCAATAATAGGACACACGTGAAACTTCGGGAGAACATAATACACAATTGGGAGATTACATTACACTATTTACATCTCAGAGAAAATGTTGAAAGTGTGCTCCACCAGCATCTATACATGTTTGCACCCGTCTCACCATATTCTCTGAAGTTTTACGGAGATGGTATCGAATTGAGAGAAGGTTATTTGCAGCAAGATGGAGCATCGTGGCATGCATCTACTGACACCACGGAACTTGTAACCAGTTTCTTTGATAATCGAATAATCTCAAAAGATCTGTGCCTCACCTCCAGATTGCCTGACCTAACCTCACCGGATTTTTTCTTGTGGGGGTATCTAAAATAAGTAACAAAATAAGTAACATTGGCGAAAATACGGCAAGTCACCCGACTGAGGACCGGAAACAGCCCCACTAGACGCGGTTCGGAGACCGGAGACCGCCCAAACTGAGGAGGAGGTTTTACACATCCTGCCATGCACCGCTGGGAACCTTCTACCCTGAAATAGGCCACCAGATGAGAGATTATGTGAAATGATAATGAAGAAATGGAGGGACAGTTAGTTATTTACAGAGGATCTACCCAAAAGTACGAAGAGCCTGGCCTCCTTCAACCCAGGAGCGAGGATAACTCCAGGGGTCTTTCCATAGGGCAATACCCCGTTGACAACAACGTCAAGACGGGATGGAAGTGGATACGCCACTTACACGCGTCAACCCCGCAGGGAAAACTACTGAGAACCTCGGTGTGTCCGCCTGGTGATTTAGCACACCTTCTACTAGCTCTGCAGGCTAGTACCCGGGACTTATGAGGCAACCCTCTACCCCCTCCGGGCGGCTGTAGCCTGGCCGGAAGTACCCAATTCCCACCACTGCCCCCTCGAGTCCAACCCAATCCGAACAACTCCCGGAAGGGAGGGGCTCGGCAGTTCGGCACGAGGTTCCTCTAGTATCGTCAGAGGTACCACGAGTGCTAAGGGTCCACAGCGCCCGCACCATAGCAATTGAAGGGGATGGATCCCCTCCCCTACGGGAAGTAAATGGCAATTGGCTGGTGACCCGGGAAAACCTCCAAAAAAAACCATGGATCAGTTAGGTCGGCCATGGGAATCAAACCCAGGCCTCCCGAATGTGGGTCACAGACAAAACAACCTGAACCATCCCGCTCCGTTTATCAGTGTTTGTCGCAAGTAAAATATGTTAACATCAACTCCACCAATAAATTTTATGAAAGCAAAACTATTGAAAGAATATATGGACAAACTGAAAATACACGTGTGACATTAAAATGAAAGAATATATTTTCCCCTTTCCCACTAAAGAACAGATACAAAACCATTTTTATGTTAACATTTACTGCAGGACATTTTTGTGCTCGCCGGAATCATCAGAATTATGTAAAGTTAATTCCTTTCATAATTGTATTCACATCGAGACTATGCGCCTATAAAAGTGGACGCATTTCCGTGAGATGTGAAAGTAAGCCTGAATTAAACCGTGGTCGTAAACTCGGTAATGAACATTTTATCCGGATGATGTAAGAATGTATGAACGCAGTAATAAATAAGAAATAGTTCTAGTTTTATGGTTCTTTCTCCCGGATATATAAAACCCGATTTCTAAATCCGGTATCCTGTGTGACACTCGGATCTAGAAAGTCGTAATGCATTCGGATACCCAAAGGGGCTTCTTGTTTGTTTACAAGACCAGGACTGTGGAATTGATGTAAAAAGATATGGACAAGAAAATTAGTGCTGTATGGAATGAAGAAGTAGGTATTGAGTAAAACACACTAAAGTATTAATTAAATAACTGTGCGAGTCCTCTGCACAATTTACTCTTTCATTAGTATATAATAAATATGAATTTGTCCAGTTATTTCCTAATGTAAAAGTACTCCACTCTGCACAATTAGCAATCGTTACCTCATTTAATTAATAATATGCAGTGTCATGCGTTTAGTTCAACTACTCACTGTTATGGTATTCAAGAAGCGAGTACAACTAAAAAGAAATGGGTACTAAATGGCAAAAGAATAGAAGTGGTCAATGAATTTGAATACTTAGGAGTAAGGTTGAATAACAACGGAAAGTGGGGAGCACACAGGAGTAAAATTGAAGCAAAAGGAAAGGCGGTGGTTAGAAAGAATGTATGAAGTACTAGTTGAATGCAAAATGCTGTATGCACTGGAGATCTGGGAGGGCGGATCCTGTCCTCTGTAATGTCGTAACTCCTTGGATCGGCCGCACTCGTTTCCTCTTGCCTCATCCTCCTGAAGATCCCCCACTTAGAGCTTAGGTAAAATAAACCACAGTTTCGGTGTCGATTCCCTTCCGTAACACTAGTTGACAAAAATGAACCTTTTTTCTTTCACAAGAATTAAAATAACATTTTCTAGAAGTATTTTTTGTGCTGAATTCAAATATAATTTTAGTTTTTCTATGTGTGATATTGATTTGAATTTTTATAATATTCAAAAAAAAATCTGTAACTAGCTATCTAACTCAAAATTATAACTGCTCATTCTGACTTACGTGGAAAGTTGTAGGTAGTGATTTTTGGGCACATTTTGTATCTGGAATGTCTCTCTTCTTGGTCCAACAGTAGTCAGCCAGCATATTGGAACTCCACTTGCCTTAGTAACTCTTTTCCGTAGTAGAAATTTGCTGATGAAAACGCTCACCTTGCTCATCGCTGACAGCTCCAAGATTTTCGAGGGGGAAGTCTAAGTGAGAGTCCAAGAAGTGAATTCTTAAAGACGTGTTGCATCCCATAGCTTTATACCACTTTCTTCAGAGAAGCAGTCCTTGAAATCACTATGCCGGCCACGATCACTACATATTCTTACTTCTTTTTGGAGTAGATTCCACCCTTTGAGTCTGGAAGTTAAACCTTCAGCTTGCTGTTTAGACAGATTTAAATCCCGAATCAGGTCATTAAGGTCTTTCTGATTGGGAAAGTATGTTCTGATGATCAGGTGTTGGCTTCATATGTAGGATCATTTTTATTTTCATCTGAAGCATTTTCAGTTTCAGTTAGGTCAGAATCAGTTATCACCTAAGGTCGTATCTGCATATACTGATACAGGGAACTGTTCATTGTGTAAGACAGGTCTTATTGCAGATTGCAAATTCGGATACTTAATTGTATGTTTTGTTTTAGATGTGATTCCCTTTATATTTGTCAAACAGAAATAACAATCACTTAAATGATCCTTCGATTCCCTCCAAATCATAGGAATTGCAAATGACATACAATGTGTACCATTTTTCCACCCAGCCAGCAACACGAAACACAGCATGTATTTGGTGCCCAGCTCTTATCAAAATCACTAGCCTGAGAGCCAAGTAAAGTTGACAACACTTCCTTTCTTGGAAGTGTTGAAAACAGTGTTGTTATAATAAATTAAATTTAAAGGGAGTCGATAAATGACACTAAACAACACTTACTTTTAAATTTTTCCGGAACATGTTTCAGAGACTTTGCCTCCATCCTCAACCGGCCATCGACTGGTTCTCATTGGTGTAGTTGACAGAGGAGACCTATGACAAAATATTGAGAAGCAATGAGAACCAGTCGATGGCCGGTCGAGGATGGAGGCAAAGTCTCAAACGTATTCCGGAAAAATTTAAAAGTAAGTGTTGTTTAGTGTCATTAATGGACTCCCTTTAAATTTAATTTGACAACACTTCTTTACAAGTGGGGTCAAATTTTGCCTCTGAGACTTGAAGGTCAGTTCATCACAAATATAGCAGAAACTGTCTACATGATTTACACACTTTCTTGGCATGATGAAAAAACAAAGCACTAAAACACTGCATACACAATACACTTTCGGAAAGAAAGGAAGGAAATACTTCACTACTGAACAAAGGCCACGCCCTGGCTCAGTGGTTAGACCGCTTGGCTCTCATCAAGGCGGCCTGGGTTCGATCCCAGGCGACCGCAAAGTGAGATTTGTGGTGGAAAACACGGCACTGGGGTGGGTTTTCTCCGGGACCTCCGGTTTCCCCCGCCATCTCATTCCATCGGTGCTCCATCTTCATCTCGTGTATCATCAGTGTCACCACCTGCGGTGCCATATGTAGTAAAAGCGGGCGTTAAACACTACACATACATACATACTGAACAAACTCACAGTCAGCTCAATATTGACACATCACACAGCCAGATGAACAGGTCGGTACATATCCAAACATGAATGAAACTGCACAGCCTTGTTTTATGGTTCTTCAGCATATTACAAATCATTCCATTGTATAAGGCTTGGATAAAATCACTAAATATGAGGTAAAGTTTCCTAAAACAAGTCAAAGAAAACACTAAAATTGTATTTTAAAAAGTAGCTGTCACAAAAAACTGTGCCTCATGGAAAAATTCTGACTACATACCTGAATTCAGTATGAAAAGTTACACTATATTCACTAATCAGATTTCTTGTGAAGAACACCTTGTCGACTAGTGTAATGTAATTACGGTATCTCCTAAGCACAAGTTGTTATTTCAGCTGTCTTACCCTATCTTCTGTTTTATCCTATTTATACATTGGAATACTAACATACTAGTATTCTGTACATGAGAGTAGCATAAAGAGGGCACAATTTCTATTAAGTTGATAATATTACTGGGATGATAGGTCAATAAAACTGTATGAATCAAATACAAATTCTCCTATGACCGGGGTCTTTATAAGAGAACATCAAGAGCTCTGCTTATGGGAGGTTCTATTGAACCATGGTACACAGTAGAAGACCCTTGCCCCAAAGAAATCAAATGGACTTATTTCATTGTCTTATAGCGTGATCAGCTCACCGTTTGAGATAGTCTTTCCGATGATAATAGCTTAAAGTTTACACATATGATTAACGAAAACATTAGTAAATCCAACATATACTTTACGTGTAATGTCTCTACTACATAATGTACTCACCCCAAAAATTCCATGTCTAAGTTTAACTGGAAATGCATATTTTTGGACATCTAATAGTAAAAAATATAAAAAATCATTTTAGAAAAATGTCGCTTGTCTCAATATGAATTTCTAAGAACCTTAACTCAAAAAATACAATTTGATTAAGTACCAAAACTTGGTATTTGAGTTCACTATCTTCAAGGAAAAGCTTGAAAAATGTCGTAGATTATGTCAGACTTCTTTAAAAATAAATAAAATTTTGAATTCCTCTAAAGCGGCTGACGATTTTGTTTCCGATATTTTCATGAACATAAACTCACACCTTGAATCTTCTGAATAGCCTCCAGTATCTTCATTCTTGATTCTGTAGAGCTAGATTTTTGTTGTTTTTGTTTCTTTTATTAATAGCTGGATATCACTAATAAATTATGTAGTATTAATATTTTTGTTCATTGTTAAATTTATTTTATTGTTTATTTAAAGTTCTATGTATTAAAAATGGGAAAGGGTTGAATATAAAAAGAAAGAAAGTTTATATAAGTTTTGTGGTTAAAAATGTTATTTATTGTAGTGTATTAGTATTTTATTTTGGCGTTGTTTTTGTTTATGTTTAGTATGAAGAGTTTTAATATCTTTAAAAAAAATTATAAATTATATAAAAGTTTATAAATAAAAAAACTTAGGAATATTTATACCCTGACTTGAGAAATTAGGTGCCAGGGTATGATATTGCAGATTTTATTTATTTATTATATTTATTTATTTATTTATTTACTTACTTACTTACTTTTACTGACTGACAGACTGACTGACTCACTCACTCACTCACTCACTCACTCACTCACTTACTTATTTAATTATTTATTTATTTACTTATTTATTCATTTATATATATTTATTTAATGATTTATTCATTCATTTATTCATTTATTTATTCTTTTATCCATTTATTTATCTATTTATTTATTTGTCTATCTATTTATTATCTTCATTCTGAAAGATTTTTGCAATCTTTCTTTTTTTATATGATTTATATCCTTGAACGTTTAGTCATATCGGACGATGAATGGACTGGATGGAATGCTGCTCAAATGAGCCCAGGATCCGTGGAACTTAGAGTCACCCGACATTCGTCAGAATAAGGAAACCCCCGGGGAAAAAAACCTTATCCAGGCAACTCACCCCGACCGAGATTCGAACTCGGGACCTCTTGAACGTGAGGCAGACACGCTACCATCCACTCTACTGAGGCGGGCTTACATTCATTAACGCACTATAAGAGATAGATAAAATTTCACCATAAAAATGTAGATCTTATTAAACCGCAAAAGCTATATAAATCAATTATTTTATGAATATAACCGGAAACTAGATTTTTTGTTTTAACGACTTTTTCGCGAATTTTCGCAAATTTTTCATTTTTTTTTTTTCGAGAGTAATATTTTAAGTGATAAATGACAATTTCTATTATTTTTAGTCTGCATAGAACAAATCATGCGCACTGAAATAACAGCTAAGCGGTGCAACAATAAACTGACACCACAGCACTGAGCTGGTCCGTGATACTGAGAACAGTTTGTCGTATGCTAACTGGAAATGTTATTTATTGGATACTACACCGTGCACAGCAAAAGTTCCTATTAGGCTTACTGAAGGTACTGAGAAGGTACTGAACTTCTAGGAGGCTACTCTCAGACATTATATCAACATGAAATTATTGACTTAAGAATGTGTTCCGAAATGCCCGAAAGTTAAAAAAACAAATACAAACAACAACAAATACAAACAATACCTCACTGAAAACCACCCAGATTTAGAAGCTAAACTGTTTCCATTGCCTGCACTGACACGGTGGTCTAGCTGGTTTAATTCAGTAGTTTTACATTGTCAGCTATTTTGATTCAATTGTCAATTTCTTTTCTAAAAGAAAAGCTTTCGATTTCTGCACAAAATTTGTTAAACGATCATTTTTACGATGCCAACTGCTTAAATATTGTAAAGGTACAACAGCAACAATATTTGTTTCTGAAAATTGCAGATTGATGACAGATCGAATATTCGAATTTCTATAAAAAAAGAAACTGTGGCTCATCTTGTTTTATCCTGAGTTAACTCGCTGAGAATCAAATGTGAAACATTTGACAGTGGTCACGTTGGAAACAGAGTAAGTGCACTTGTAGATCATGTCATGGATCCCAGTGTTAGAAAAGCAGTAGAAGAGAATCTGAAAGTTTGCTGCTGTATCACTTTGTCTAAATTAAACTCAATTATGCAAAAGAAACTGATGATGTAATAACAATAAAAGCTACATCATTTGTTTGAACCTTCTAGGTTAGTTACTAAATCAAGTATAGATTATTTAAATCATGCAATGGTAGCATTTAAACAACTAAATGCACTTGAAACTAGTGGTATTACTTGTGATTCTGATTTGCTTCTTTGTTACAAAGAGCTTTGTGATATTGTTGAACAGCAAAGCCATGATGGTAACGATAACAGATTAGATGTAGTAACAGCACTTCTAACATTGAAGGCAAAAGCTGATTCTTACCGCAATTTCTGTGAAAAGTCCCTTCAATATCTTTGGTTGCCGATGTCAAACGCTTGCAGTGAGAGATTTTTCTCTACATATAACATAGTTGTGACAGACAAAAGAACAAATAAGAAAAGCGA
Source organism: Mantis religiosa (assembly GCA_030765055.1). NCBI lineage: Eukaryota > Metazoa > Arthropoda > Insecta > Mantodea > Mantidae > Mantis > Mantis religiosa. The sequence continues at coordinate 42,552,260 of CM060959.1, read as the reverse complement.
AAATGTCACAACTTGTTGTATGCTGCAGTTTGGCGATGTCTGATGTGCGATATTTGATTTTATTCATGTTATCTACTATCTGCTTATTTCAAATAATATGTTTTAATTTGTAAAATAGTGGTTTTAAAAGCTGTGCTACTCTAGTTACCTGTTACTTTTTATTTGAGCCATGTCATTATTCATTAATTCTTCCCCAAAATTTGCGTAAATTTCATGCGAATTTATGGTAAAAAACCACCAATTAAAATTATTAATGTAAATTTTATAAATAATTGTCAACACAAAATCTTGCCTCTGGATATAACCATTTCGAAATACTCTTTGTTATTGGTTTGAATTTTCAAATACGTATGTGTCTCGAATTGAAAACCGTTATTCATTTCTTTTCTGTCCTGGCCATATCCTAGGAGAAAATGTCAAAGCTGGAGGAGCTTCTAAAATATTTGACTATCACTCAAACCTACAGTATCCACGTAATCTCCTTTTACCAACAATGAAATATAAAATAAAACAAATTCTGTAAACGTTCATGATAATTAACAAAGTAGATGTTGAACATATAGAAAAATTTGCACATCCCATACCCACAGCTATGTATGCTGATGACACTGTTATTTTCTTTTCGCATCCAGACGTAAGTACTGCAATCAACAGGCTACAAATATCATTAAATACGTTGTCTAAGTGGTTCAAAATGTGGCGAGTAGTACTAATACTAATAAAAAGGAAACGAAAATATTCTGCTTAAAATCTTATCAAAATCTACCCCTATTGGATCTGCAGGGAAAGCAACTAACATGGAAGCCTCCGGAAACACCAGTCAAATATTTAGGCGTGATGCTCGACACTAAATTAACCTGGAATTCTCATATATCTTACATTTCCACAATAGCCATTTCTAGAATTAAAAAGCTGTATCCATTGCTACAGAAGAAATCACAGCTTGGTCTGGAGTGCTCAATATTGATCTACAAGTCTCTTATACGTCCCATAATTTCTTACACTGCTCCTGTATGCATGCATGTATGCATGTATTTATTTCACTGCAATTGGGTACTACCCGGTGGCAGAGTTAAGAATACAGATCAAATTACAAATACTACATTTACAACAATAACACAATAAACAATACAAACATGATATTTTTTAAACTTTAGTCACTTAAAACATATCTAATTAATTCTCTATTTACATATTATATACCATTGTAATTTAAAAGTTAAACTATAAGCCATCTAGATTTTTTCTAAATTTCTTCAGCGACAGGGGACAGCCCTGAAAGACTGCTACAGGCAATTCATTCTATTCTTCAATGGTTCTATTAACAAAAGAAAATTTTCCTACGTCGGTTCTGTATCTTCTACCCTTAATTTTATACCTATGATCGTTTCGTCCATAATAATCCGGATTATCTAACCTTACACTAACGGCCACCCATGCCTTTACACCAGCATTAGCTTGGAATAATGCTACCAACCTATGCTTTTTACGCCTAATTCTTAATTCCTCTCATTTAGTCTCATCTCCTTTTATAGGCCCAAAATACTTGCCTCTTTTTATGAATTTTATTGCCCTCTTCTGTATGGGGTGTACATTCATCGACTTCAGGTTATACAAAAAAAATCTCCGCAGTATTACAAAGGCTCCATGGTTCATTAGAAATGATCAACTCCAACAGGAACTTGGTATTCTTCCCATACATCTGTACTTCAAACTAATATCAAAGACATTCTTCGTTAGATTATCCGAAGTACCAGACACTGTAACCTATGACATTGGACGACGAAATTTCGAAAGGACCATACTGAAAAGTAAACTGCCTCGAGACATCTACTCACTGTTTCATAAGATAGCAACTTTTCTCACTAATTCAAAGTATATCCTCTATTTTTCTCATAACACCACTGATCATAATCTAGCCTCACATATCTAACCTCACTTTTCAATCGTTATCCGCCTTAATGTTATTTTATGTGTTAGTTATCCTGTTATATACTTTGTCTCTTATTATATTTCATTTAAATGTGTTCTTAATTGTCTTCTGTTTGTTTATATTATAAATTTATCACCTATTGTATATGTTATAGGACAGTAGTTCCTCGGTTGTCAATTTGTATGTAGTACTTAAGTAATTTATCAGTGGTTTGTATAGCAATACTGCTGATCAGTCAAATAATAAATTTAATTTAAAAAATGCACACTTAAACTTTTCCTTGTATGAGTGGCGTACCACGAGTTATCCTCAGCGCTTGTTTTAAGACTTTTTACATCAAGTGAGTGTTGGAATGTTGATCTTTCCTTTTTCTTTATTCGTGATCAAGGGGTCATGGAATGTCTTATCGGCTGCTCCTTCGAGGACGCCCGTATTGCTCTACACTAGTTTCTTTCCTTATGTTCTTGTTTCCTTTTGGATCAGTTCTCACGCTGCTGAAACATCTATGCAAATTAATGCAAATCTAGAATGGTCAGATTTAAGAGTACAGACAAGTAGGGCTGTTATAGTCATTTGTTTAATCCTGGAGAGGTAGCCCGGTGACCTCGGGCAATTTTGTTTGCAAGCTTCCGAAAGTGTTCCTGCGAAATTGCGCCTTATGTCTCCTCTACCTTTCCCTTTATTCTTGGACTTTAGTTAAAGGTCATTAGCGCAGGTCTGTAAGGCGCTTACTCCTTGAAAACAGGCTCTTGATGAATTTGTGTGGAAAGAAGTATAGAAAATATTCTACACACTTTCAAGATCCTCATCCTGTGAGATCATCGGTATTAACGCGTAACTAGTATGGTGCAATTTTTGTAACACAAATGGTATGGTGGGTTCAGAAGGACCCTATTTCATTTATGAGAATTATGGATGATGAGGGATGTTAAATCGTAATAAATTAAACATAAATGTAATATTCAGTTATATTTAGAGATTAATTGGACATAAACAACATTGTAAACCTCTGCATGCATGTCTACAAAATCTTTTTTACAATATACGAGGGACCCAAAATAAACCGGACTGTTATCATAAAAATTTATTGATGAACCTTTTATACAAAATTATTCAGTCACCTTCAAAATACACTCCATTACATGCGATGCACTTGTCAAGTCTCTTTTCCCACTGTTGGAAGCATGTTTGGAGCTCTTCAAGTTTGATATTGTCCAGTGCCCTTTGCGAAGCTATTTTTACCACCTCCACATCGTCATAACGCTCCCCTTTTAGCGTCTTTTTCATTCGTGCATATAGGAAAAAGTCGCACGGGGCTAGGTCCGGCGAATACGGAGCGTGGGGAACGACAGACCACCTCTGAGATGCCAAGTAGTGGATCACTCGTAAGGCCGTGTGAGCCGGAGCGTTGTCGTGATGCAGAAACCAGTCACCTGGTCGACAAAGTTCCGGGCGTTTCCTTCTCACATCCTCTCGCAGACGTCTTAAGCCATCCAAGTAAAAGTGCTGGTTAACAGTTTGGCCAGGGGATACGAATTCCCAATGCACAATTCCACGATAATAAAAAAGACAATGATCATCGTCTTCACATTTGACCACACTTGCCTTGCTTTCTTTGGTCTGGGAGAGTTAGGAGGAGCCCACTGGCTTGCTTGATTCCTTGGTCATACCCGTAACACCAACTCTCATCCCCTGTAATGACTTTGTTCAAGATGTTTGGATCAATCTCTGTTTTCAAGTCCTGACACATTCATGCGGATGGTTTTGTGCTCCTGTGTGAGAAGGCGCGGAACAAATTTAGCAGCAACAAGTCACATGTGCAAATCCTCCCTCAAAATCCGCTGGCACGAGCTCCAACTGACTCCTGTCACTGCTGAAATTTGTTCGATCGCTTGGCGACGAATCTCGTTGATCTTTTGGCGGACCTTTTCAATATTCTCCTCATTTCGCGATGTTGAAGGGCGTCCAGAACGAGCTTGGTCTTCAACACACATCTTACCACGTTTAAAGCACCCAAACCACTCGAAAACCTGTGTGCGGCTCATAGCGTCCTCCTGGAAAGCTTCCTGAAGCATTTGGTGTGTCTCCGTTGCAGTTTTTTTAAGCAGGAAACAAAACTTCACACATAGTCTTTGTTCTTTTAAAGTTGCCAGGACGACTTCGCAGAGGTAACCCGCCAACAGTCAGAGAAATACAATACCACACTTGCACGTTCAGCTCTACACTGACGCCGTCTGCATAGGTCTGTACTAACACCATCAAGAGTGAGAACCCTGCACTACGTCTACGAGTGGCAGCGCCCTCGGAGTCCGGTTTCTTTTGCCCCCCCCCCCCTCGTATGTAATATTCATTTGTCGAATGATGATGGTCTTAAGAATCAGCTATTTTGAATCAAATTACATGCTTTACTCTGGAAAAAGGGTTTGAAATTAAAGATGAGTAGTAACTAATAAAAGCGTTTAAAATGAAATGGATATAACAGTTGCAAAACCACAGTAGGTGTTTAGAAGCAATCCTCACAAATACTTCTTGCGTATTCGCTACATATTGGTGTACTGCAAGTTACACAACTATCTTTTGTTTTCCTATCTTTTGTTTTCCTATCTTTTGTTTTCCTATCTTTTGTTCTAGGACACTTTGCACATATAACCCGTTTTATTATGACTTCTAATTGCTTGGGGATTTCGCATCTGAGCATCCTAGCAATGCTATTTCTTAACCCTCGAGGGAGGTGTGGAACACTTGTCCTTCTCTGTAGAAGCGGTTCAATTAGCTGACATGCCAGAGACTTAGTGAACTCGAAGCGTTATTTTTTATGGTTTTCCATTAATGATAAATATATTACAAATGCATTCAGCATGGAAATGTTCAGCATTGTGTAGAAGATAGCAACAGGCCACCTTCTACAGCGTCTATTGGTCGCAAAAACAGTGCAGTTTTCATCAAGTGCATCTATCCCTCCTTTTGTGGGACTGTAGTACTCAATTATCTCAGGTTTCTGTGTTTCCTTGTTCACTGAACCACTGCAGTGCATCGAAAATACCAAAAGCACTGCCTTTTTTTTGGTTTTGGTACATAGGATACCAATGTTAAATTGTCTCTAAATCCAAACAATGAAGATCCAGCTCTCCTGGCTTTGGATAGCAAAATCTCTTTTGGAATTTCTTCCTTGTTTTTCTTTAAGTTTCCTAAATAAGTAAGGCCCCTCTTCCTTAGTTCAATAAAAATTTCTATGCAATATAATGCATTTTGTTCGTGTAAGCTGTTGATATGTTGATATGATATATATTTTACTGTGTATATTCCAAAATTTTACAATTTACAGCCTTTGGCTACATTTATTCCTCTTTACCTTGTTGCTACCTTGACTTACATGACACCCTGGTCTTCTACTCTGCCAGATAGCTCTTAACCTTCATACCTCCTTGATTATTTAATTAGTTCCTTTCTTCCCCACATCTTCCTTTCTTATATTCTTTACATTTCTGGCCCATTTTTCTTTTACTTTCTGCAAGAACTAACCAATACTTCTTATCTTCTTTTCCTCCCTGCCCGTTAATATTTTTATAGCTACTATCCTCTTCTCTACTTTCTCCCATTCTTCTTCCTAAACCTTTTTTCTCCATATTGCAACCTCCTCGCATTCTGTTACATACTGTTGTATGCTTTCTTTTCCCCCACACAATTCACAAATTCCCTTTCCCCTACCTCTTAACCCTCTTAGAAATGTTATTCCTGTTCTCATCCATGCTAACCCTTCTCTCTCTTGTCTGTTGCAGTAATCTACATATGCTTCTCGTCCCCAATTTCTTTTTATTTGCTATTAAAATTGTAATTATTTCATATTTTCTAGACTTCCCCATATTTCCTCTCTTTCTATATACTCTATTCTGCAGTTTACTAATTTACCCACATCGCTTGTATTCATTTCCTCTAATCCCCATATATCTCCCATTCCTATTTTTTCCATAATTCCTCCTATCTCTGCCCACCAACTCCATTTCCTCCTGAAACATACCGTAATACGATTTGATATACTTACCTTATCAGTATGACCTGACTCCGCTAAGGAGAAAAACAACTGCTAATGATGTATACGCACCCTTTTCACCACAACCTAAACGCTCAACAACTCAAGCACATTGCCTGAAACGTACTGAGAGCCGCAGCGCCAAACTGTGGACAAAATAGGTTTAACACGGTATACAATTTAAGCCGGGGTCCTCCTCACCCCACCACACCGGTTACGGGTTAAGCTCACTTCTCGTTGGATCGGCCACTCTATTTTTGGGGTTTTCATTGGCGTCCCAAGCTAGGTAGCAAATACATATGTTAAGGTAAAGGTAGTCAGTGGAGGGGTATTACCAAGGTATATCGGTACGTAGGACAGTAGGCGCTTTGTGTCACTATCGCCAACCCCAGAAACCCAGAGCAGAAACCCGAGACGACCAGCTCGGATTACAACGGCCACAGTATGAATTGGGTCCCTAATGTTTACAGCACGAACAACGCCCGACTCCAGCACTTACAAACTCATCACCACCAAGTGTCCACTGCGGAGGCGTTTTCTGACCAGGAACACCCAGAATGACACCAAGCATGACGAACAAATGTATCCGTGAAAGTCTCCTATACCGAAATTAAAGGTGAATAACGCTCTTATATAAGGTGTAAGTATTAATAAAATTAAAGATAAAAATAAATAAAATACAGGGCATCTTGCTGTGTGTTGTCTTCTGAGGTCATATCTGGGAGCACCTCTTCTAGAGTGGCATTTTTCAAATACATACTTCACCTAACAGAACTAAAGTTTTTAAACAGGATTTGGGCAATTGAACCAGAGATTCCATTGCAGATCCTTCAACGCATGCTGCAAAGAACTGCCTATTTTCCCATAGTATTACCTCGATGGATCAGGAAACAAAAGTAAGATTAGTATTACTGCCACAAAAGGAGAAGAATGCTCCAAAAATCTTCAACAAAATATAGTATAGCAACGCAAAGAAAATCCCTGTAAGGAATGTGCTGTGGGACAAGGACAGTGAATGTGTGTGGCAGAGAACGCTTGCTATACAAGGAGCAGATCGTTAAAAAAACATACGCCCTATTCACTCTGTACATTAAAACCGAGAAGATTCATTCACAAAAGTAGAAGCCTTCAGAATGTTTTTAATGGTCTGTAATTGTACTGACATGCAGTGTCATAAACCTGTCCAGGGAGGGTGTGGGGACCTTCGGCCAACCCCCTACGTCTCGCCCCTCGGAGACTTTCTCTCCTGTGGAGGAGTATAGTTTCAAAATAGAAGGTCGTACCTAAATCAGGCTCAAGCTTTTAAATATTTTGGCTAAGTATCTGGAGTCTCCTCCAAAGGTGCTCTAAAGAATCTAATGAAGATTGTGTGTGTGTGTGTGTGTGTGTGTGTGTGTGTGTGTGTGTGTGTGTGTGTGTGTGTGTGTGTGTGTGTGTGTGTAGCGTTTAACGCCCGCTTTTACTACATACGGCACCGCAGGTGGTGAGACTGATGGTACATGAGATGAAGATGGAGCACCGGTGGAATGAGATGGCGGGGGAAACCGGAGGTCCCGGAGAAAACCCGCCCTAGCGCCGTGTTGTCCACCACAAATCTCACTTTGCGGTCACCTGGGATCGAACCCTTGGTGAGAGCCAAGAGGTCTAACCACTGTGCCACTGCGCCGCCAATGAGGATTTGTGTTGTCATCCGTGTAACTAACATCAATAAGTAATATTAAATGGAATAGGAAACACAACAAAATAGAAGAAATTACAAGTACTCCTATTAGAAAAAAACAGTAAAGGTTAATAGAGTCAACATGAAAAGTTCAATGTCATGGCCGGGATTTCAACCATGGATCTCCTGGTTTCCATCCAGACGCTCTAACCCATTGAGCTACCATGGCCAACTTGACGTCACGACATTATTCTAAGTTCTCCAATTGACTCGTATATTTCCCCGGTAAACCACTAGGGGCTCTCGCATCCGAGATACACCGTTTGTAGCGACTTACTATCGTAAGTACTTGAGTCCCAGACTTCATTATTTAACTCTTATTATTTAAGTTATTTAATATTTAGACTTTTTCATGTTGACTTTATCTATCAAATATGTTAACCTATATACGGCTAGTGTGAAGAAATGATTAATTTCCATCAATTAACTAAAGTAACGTTTAACTTTATCACGGAATATTTGTTAGGAAGACATCTTCATTGATCCAGTACGTTTCCTGCACACAATAGAAAGGCTTACATCTAGATCTTCTCTTAGACATGAGCAGACGTGGAGAACCTTGGTTTGTACCTTTGTCACCTTGAAGGTGGCGTGAGGAGCTTCGGATGTTTCACGGCCAATTGTCCATTGTCGAGGGCCGGAGATGGGGTTCTCAGCAGACAGTTGACAGCCGCTCTGTCACGCAAATTTGGAAAGCAAGTGTTACTGCTTGTGGTTCCGGGCGTGTTGGAGAAGTGCCACATTTAACCATTCTCTTTACGACAGTAAGCTATCCTGAAATAAGTGTTTAATATTCATTCAATGTTCGTTTACGAAGAAAGAATAGCAAACTTGGTTCACTGACTCATTCGCAGCTGAACATAAACCGGATCTTGAAACAAGTGCTGTTTAGTAATGGCATTGCTTCATTTTAGACGTTGGTCATATAGTTTCTTTCTCTATTTCTTTCTCACGCATACAGAAACACACACAATAAACTCTACTAACTAAATATGTAAAACATGAAGCAATTGTCGGTGAAGCAAATATACAATAATATAATAATTTGTAAATTAAAAAACTTCATTTATCTTATAAGAAATGACGCCCGGTTACTTAAAAATTGATTTAAATGCTTTTCTTAATCTAAAGATAATAAGAAATAAGAAATTAAACTTTGATATTTATAGGAAGGTTACTCATATCGATAATTACATAAAAAATTAAAGTTTTAACCCTTTTTCACACAAATTTGTTGTTTCCAATATTTTAATTTATAGTTTAATGAATATACCAATTAATAAAGAGGAATTCAATAAAGAATATAAACATATTATTAATATTGTGACTTTGTGGTTTCGTGGAATTAAAAGTACAATTGCACAAACTCAAAATGTTCTTTATTTCCACCGAATTACAGTTGGAACACTTGCCGATTACATAGAATTACTTAGCGCACTCAATTACAATCCACCAGTTCGTCTGTCACAGATCCATTCCACGCTCACAATTACGTACAACTCCTCTGATACACGTACACCGTCTTCCAGTCCGTTCGCTAAACTCGGCGCTCCTCACGGCTGCTCGCCAAGAACTGAACTGACTCAACCACTGCGCGCCTTATATAGGAAGACCGCTGTTTCTGGAAGTCTCGCGGTTCAGTGAATAATCCCGACTGTTCCAGACGTCAGGGGGAGGGGAAAGAGATGGCTAGTGATGTTTTTTCCAACCATCCCCTCGTTAGCGCTGCAAGATAAATGGGTAGGCGTGGCTATTTCCCGTCTGGTCCCTACCTGCCAGCTGCTGGTTCTCTCGGGAATTCCGACGTGCGGGTGACAATATTGATTTAATTAATGCTTTTAATAAAGGTTTTATACATAAAAGATTGAAAAATTTAAATATAAAAAACTGTTAATGATATTTCCACCCTTAACAAATAAAAGACGAGTATAATTTTAAAAAATGTAATTAACATCCTTGGGTTAATAAACATTTTCAAAAATAATTTAAGGAGTTTGGCATAACTTTAGTTCCTCAAAATAAATATAGCATTAAAAATTTACTGCATTTCTATGAAAAAAGATAAAATTCCTAATAGTACAAAATCTGGTATTTATCAATTTAATTGTTTCGATTGTGATAAAGTTCATATTGGAAAGACAACACCTAATTTGTGAAACGAAAAAGAAAAGGATGGTGGCTCAGGGTAGAGCAAAGAGGTACTCTCGGCGGTATGCGTGGATATGTATGGGAGTAAGGACGGTTCTAATAACACTGGAATGCAATTTCAAATGACTGTTTAATGACTGCTTCTTTTTATCATCACATCAATCTCGAAGTTGTCGAACACGGTAATCAATATTTCACTGTTTACAGTGACCGTATGTAGAATACTTAGTACGCGATAATACTTAAGTCGTTACGTATGAACCGACCGGTGTCTTTTCTCATCGCTTCTGGTCTGCCTTGCCCAAGACAGAACCAGAGGACCGTCTTAATCGGCTGCCAGCCGCGGACTGTCTTCTCACACAGCTGCGTGTGTCTGTGACTTTCACTTTTTGAAGCCCTTTATTCACCCTAAAACTCCTTTGTGACTATTTTGTCCATAGCGATTATTAGTCTTGGTAATGCCATTATTAAAGGCGCCCGCCCAGGTAGCGTGCCTGCCTCACGTTCAAGAGGTCCCGAGTTCGAATATCGAACAGGGTGAGTTACCTGTATAAGATTTTTTTTCCGGAGTTTTCCGTTATCCTTAAAGAAGAATGTCGGGTAGCTCTAAGTTCTATGGACCCTGGAGCATCATTTCACCCATTCCATTCACCGTCCGATATGAAAACGTTGGAGGACGTAAAATTACACAAAAAATGGTAATTTGTAACTTGAAGAACTTCAATTATCTTATAAGAAATGATGACCGTTTTCTTATAAATTGATTTAGATGCTTTTCTAGATCTAAAGATAATAATAAATAATAATAAATTAAACTTTGGTATTTATAGGAACTCTACTCATATCGATAATTACATAAAAATAAAAGTTTTAACCCTTTTTCACATAAATTTGCTGTTTTCAATTGTTTAATTTATAGTTTAATAAAAATACCAATGAATAAAGAGGAATTCAATAAAGAATATAAACATATTATTAATATTGATTTAATTAATGCTTTTAATAAAGGTTTTTACGCATAAAATATTGAAAAATTTAAATATCAAAAAACTGTTAATGATATTTCCACCCTTAAAAAAATAAAAGACAATTATAATTTTAAAAAATTTACTTACCATCCTTGAGTTAATAAACATTTTCAATTTTTTTAAAGAGATTGGTATAACTGTTCCTCAAAATAAATATAGCATTAAAACTTTACTGCATTCGTCTAAAAAAGATAAAATTCCTAATAATAAAAAATTCTGGTATTTATCGATTTAATTGTTTAGATTGTGATAAAGTTCATATTGGAAAGACAAAACGTAATTTGGAAACCAGAATGAAAGTACATTTTCGTAACATTAAGTATAAACAAACTGATAAATCGGCCGTAGCAGATCATTTTTGGTCATTTAACCATGAAATAAATCCAGAAGTTAAATTATTAAAATAATTAAATGGTCCGATAGATTAAATGCTTTGGTAAAGTATATTTCTTCTTCTTCACTCCATGGTTTGGGCATATCGTCCGTTCTGGCTTCATAGATCTCTCCAGCGTTTCCTGGGTCGTCCTCTGTCTCTTCTTCCTTTTGAATTATAGTTTAATACTGCATTTTGGATATTTTCCATCCTCCAATCTTAATATATGTTCATGCCATTGTTGCCTTCGTCTGATATTTTGTCATGGATTGGTTCGATTTCTAATTCCTTTCTAATATACTCATTTCTTATTTTGTCCAATATTGTACAACCTTTAACACTTCTTAAAAACTTCATTTCTGCAGACTGTATTTTATTTAAATCCTTTTGTGTTGGCACCCAGGTTTCACTTCCATATAGTAAAGTTGGAATAGCCATTACCTTATACATTTTCATTTTTGTATCCCTTCTCACTCTGTTTTTAAAAGTTCTTTGGATTGTCCCACATATTGCTCGGAATTTGTTTACTTTTTCTTCTATATCACCATTGTTTCTAAACAATGTTTCCAAGACAAGGGTGTAGCTTATCACCTACTCTTTTTAGCATATATATGTCTGTATATGGACGATATTCAAAATGAATGGAAGATTTTAGTATACCCAGGAATGAAAATAAAATAAAATATTTATATTAATATCCTGCTGTTTGCTGATGACCAAATATTGATTCATCGGAATGAAAATCAACTGCAACAATCAATGTATTTTCCAAATAATATAGTACAAAAGGAAAATATATTTATTTTAAAAAATAAACATTGCGTAATGAGTTTTGAAATACCGGCAGTCGATTCTGTTTTTAAGTTTGTTTTATTTTTTTATGTTGGTAGTACTAAAAGACCTAATGGCATATAGAGCGACGGTGACGTTAACAATGAGATTGTTGATGGTTCAAGCTGATGATGTGAATAAGATGTTCACGAAATCGCTATCCTAGTCAATTTATAAGAAAATGGCCATAATTTCTTATAAGGTAAGTGAACGTTTTTAAGTTACAAGGTATTATATTTGTATATATTATTACTAGCTTCTTTTCCTGAGAAAGGATTGAAACTCCTAAATGTAAAATTTGTACTTCAGAGTAACAATTTTCCACAAATACTAGGCAATGTTTGAACGTTACTTCATGAGCATATTACTTTTTGTGATAATGAATTATTCTTTTACATTGTATATAGAGATCGTGTTGTATACCATTTAAAAATTAAATGTCATTTTTTTACATAACGATACGTTTTGATGTCTTCTGAATCATCTTCTGGAATTGGACACGAGGAATAACAACATAGTTGCATTAATTTTCAGAACATGCTCATTTCAGAAAACAACTTCCTAAGGTTGGAGTCGACTCTTAACTCTCTGGAGTTCCTATTATCATTAAAAACTTGTTATAAATAAATAAAAGCAACTTGCATGTGCAGGTTGTATTTTCGGAGATTCAGATCTCAACCATTAACAATTATCCGTTGGGCAATAAGCAATAAAGTATGAAATCAAAACCTATTAGAGACCAGGTGCTACCGGTTATAGTTCCGTTTCTGACGTTATTGACCTTTAGTCAGAGGTCCGGGTTTGGACTTGTGCTCTTTCTTCATGGGTCTACAAATCTGCATTTAGATACAGCCCGAGGTGACGGTCTATATCCTTATTAAATGTTGACCAGGTGAGACGAGTTTATATCTCTTTATTTGACAGGCTACGAGCCCTCAACAACCTTGGCAATCTGGCAACTTGTTAACAGGCCATTTGTACACTCTCTACCACTCCCTATACCATATGTGAATATCACTGGAAATTCACGTTTTGAGTTCCCTGAATCAAAAGTCATTAAAAGGTGCGTGAGGTATTTTTCTAGAAAATCTTCTCATTCCAGATTAGTCCTTACTTGAAATTTCCCTTTTTAATTTTCTCAAGACAACTAACAATTTTCACTAAAATACATACTTTTAAGATATTTGCATTGCTGCTCTTCATTCTGAATGACACTTGATTAATTTGAAACCATAAAAATACACAGAAATGAATGAAACGCAAAATCCAAACAAGCTTTCTTTGTTCTGTTTCTATTGGTTTGAATTTTTAAATATTTTTGTCAAATGGTAAGCTGCTATTAATTTTCTTTCTCTTTGTCATATAAAGATCATGGGGCTTTCCCTTTCCTTGATTCCCCCCATGGCTAAATGGGTTCTTCCTGAAGGCCAAATATGTTTAAAAAATATTATTTTCATTGAATGAATAGAGCCAGACTGAAAAATTCAATGCCATAGCCGAGATTTGAACCACGGATCTCCCGCTCTCCGTACGGTTGATCCGGAGCTACTATGGTCAACATACCGACATGACATTAAATTCTCCAACTGACTCGTATGTTTCCCAGTAGACCACTAGGGGTTCTGATATGCTATGAGACACGCAACTTTTGTGGCGACTTACTATGTTGTAAGTACTTACGTCCCAGGCTTCATAGTCAAACCACTATGTTATTCAGGTAAATTGATGGAAGTAATCATTTTTTTCACATCAATTTCTTTCAGAGGTATAGACTATCGAAACAAGTTGCTATAAAGGTTACTGCGGAAGTACAAGAGAGGTTAGAACATACATCGAAAGGAGTATGCGAACTGGCCTTTGCTTCAAGTATTAATAACTTTGCGATTTTATAATTCACTGAATTATGTGGATAATACACTGTCTACCTCCTGTCTTGAAGCGTTTAAGTCACTTGCCCTTCTTCGCGCCACGTTTTAAATTTACGTAATACTGACGAAGTTGTTTGGTGTTTGTAGTAGTGATACATGCATTTGAATTAAATTCGTTTAAATGTTTTTCCCACGTGACATCTTTCTCTTTTACATTCACCGCATCCATCCTTTTATTTTCCACGATATTGTCACCCAATTATCGAAAGGTGTGACCAACTGGCGGCTGGGTGAGGGCTGGGAGGTATTCGCCCACGCCTACCCATTTGTCTTATAGAGCTAACGAATGTATGGCTGGAAAAACATCACTGGCCGTCTCTTTCCCCTCCCACTGCCGTCTGGAACCTTCGGGGTGATTCACTGAAACGCGAGACTTCCAGAAACAGCGATATTCCTATAAAAAGGGGCTGCAGTTGGCGAGTCAGTTGAGTTCTTGGCGAGCAGCTGTGAGGAGCGCCGAGTGAGAAAATGGACTGGAAGACGGTGCACGTGTATCAGAGGAGTTGTACGTGATTTTGAGCGTGGAATGGACCTGTGACAGACGAACTGGTGAATTGTAATTGTGTGCGCAACTGTTCCAACTGTAATTCGGTGGAAATAAAGAACATTTTGAGTTTTTTGCAATTGGACTTTTAATTTCACGAACCCACAAAGTTACAATACTCTTACACTTCGTCACCAGTTCAATTAACAATTCTTTCTCCATCGATGAGAAATTTGTCTCACGGCTTTTGTTTACGATTTTGTTCACTCGCCATTTTTTCAGCTGTATGTAGACGAAAATGAAAACAAAAACGCATCGCAGTACGTTCAGAGAATAGTACGACTCATCCATAGCTGTAATATTTGCAAGTTTCTTGACTTTAACACGTGTTTGTTAACATTTTCAGAAAACAGGTTTGTGAAATGCAAGAAATTTAACAGTAGCGTTAGCGCTGTGACAACTGTTACGTTACATTTGTTAACGTCGATTTTAACATCTGTTGGTGAAGTCGGGCATTAATGTCATTTTGTTCAGGGACGGAAAGCAATAATACTAACAGCGAATACTCAATAAATATTGAATAAGTTCACTGCATAATTAAATAACACACAATCCTAACGAAAAAGCAGATCATACTTCATCATTATAGTACAGTATTTTTAAAAATTCTCGTGTGCGTATTCACATGACCTTTTCTACTGCTCTTGTCTTTAAAACACTTTTCTACCCACTTCATGTTAATTGAGATAAAAGTTTTTAGAAGTAGTTATATTATGTATATTTTCTTAAAGGAGTACAATGGAAATAAAAAAATATAATAGGCTTAACCAAGTCAAATCTTTCAAGCCACTATGTGATAGCTTGAAATGCTGTTCGCTTTGCATTGTTGAGAGAAACAAAGCAATAACGACTTCGTATTTGAGAAAGTAAAATGTTTGAAGTTCAAAATAATATCAAGGAATATTTCCAAAGCGCTCTTTACCACAAAAAATGTATGTATGGCACAAATTTTATGCTTTAACGAGATTTACATTTTGTGTATAGTACGATTTGACCATCTCTCGTAGTTTACCAGTTATGCAGAAGTATTTCTTAATGAAGAGTACTTCTTCAGAGACTGATACTAGAAATTTTGAGTGTACAATTTCATTTTATCATATAAATATCTTAAGCATATGTTATTTTAATCAAAGTCGTTAATAGTTTTTAGGAAAATGAAAATTTTTGAAAATTTTTCCATGTAAATTTTAGTTTGTAGTGGGGAGAGTTTCCTCAAAATCTTCATATCTTTGACCGAACTGAATCTAAAAATGCTTCTATTTATATTCAGAAAGTCCCAAACTAGGCATTTCCGGTGAAACCTCAATGTCAAATTTTTGGATGCAATGCAATAACTCCCGTACTTTTTATATCCATCAAAATAAAAATATAATAAAACTTAACTGAACATTTAGCTTCAAAAGGTAGTAAAGCACAAGGAAAACCTAGCGAAATCTTAAATAAAACACTCACGTTAAACTGAGAACCCAAAAACATACTCACATTCCAAACAGCGGTGAGGGCAAAACATATGGCTCATTCAACTTCCCTTAGCCTACTACCAGGTGACCCTTCAACCTCCACCTCACGGTCACTTGATGTCTGACGTAACACAGAGAACCACTTTACAAATGTACCCTGTTGGTGTTGGGGAAAAGTGGCCTAATACGAAGATATGCACTGTCTGCATACCAATCCAAAAAAAAAGTTTGTTATAATCTCTGTAAATTGTGTCAATTGTTGTTGCATACTTCCTGTCACATATTTTAATTTACAAACAAGCTGTTATAATTTTTAAGTTTTTATGTGTAAATTTGTTGTTGTAATTTACATCTTCCAGCGTTAAGTAATATCGAACGATGACTGAAATGTGAAATTCTGCTCAAATAATTCCAGGGTCAATGTAGCTTAGAGCTACCCGACATTCGTCTTTCAGGATAAGGGAAAACCCCGGAAAAATCTTATCCAGGTAACTCACCCTAACCGAGATTCGAACTCGGGACCTCTTGAACGTGAGGCAGACATCGACCACCACATTACCGAGGCGGGCAGTTTTCACATATATTGGTGATACTTCTTTAGCCATTTAACCTCATCAGATCTGTTTACTCTTAAAAATCTTCACCACCCATTTTGTTGCAAATATTTTGCCCAGTTACATCCAATCTTAAAGATGCTTTAGTATTTTATAGCACTCTTATCTCATATGTCAATCTATGACTTTTACTCATTTGTGTAATTTCTCTTTGGTTTTTCTTTATTACATAATCTTTATGAAATAATTTTCTGTAAACTATCCAACTTTTTCGTTTTCTTTGCAATAGCCAACTTTCTCACCATTCTGATTTCCCCACGTATCTATAAATTATGTTGACTCGATTGTCTTTTTTCCCAGATCTGATATCATACCAGTTTATTTGCTATACTTTTATAGTTACTCTTTATCAGTTCAGGTTTGATTGTTAGTGCAGTAGTTCCGGCGGATGTAGACAAACGGCAAGATACGGCGCTCTGTGAATTTCTTCCCTATCCCCCTTTGAAGTGGTTTTCCTAAGCCGCTACGGTTATCTCGTCATCATCTCCCTGGGTGGTGATGAAGCGCCGGATGTCAATCTCTTCAGCTGTTAGGTACTTCTGTGCGTCTCTGAACGTCACTGGATCTGCCTTCTGCCGGCCTATTTTCATTTGTCATTAAAATATCATCAACATATACTATTTCAATCAAAATTATTATAACCATTTAAAAAAGTCAAACTTTTCTAAAAATTGCAATGGGTATTTTCGGTAGGAGGGATTTCTTGGGAAATCTTTCTATCGTATTCTTGGACGATGACACAAACACGCGGACCTCTTTTGAAAGGACGAGTTCATTCCATTAGTCAAAGAACGAATGAAAACAGAAATTAATTTAAATTTTTCTCTGACAGCAATGATTATTGGTCACTAATTAACAAAATCATACCTGCACAGACTTGGAATAATACACGACCCCACCTGCATCTGTCTATAAGAACAGTAAACAGTTGAACCTCTGATATGTCGATGCTGCAAACTTAAACAACAAAGGGATATAACGAAGAAAACCAACGAATCCAATAGCTACAAATGGTCAGTTTCTAAAGAGCAATTAATCACAAAAACAACATTACAGCTTTTTAGAAATTTATTCAAAGCGTTAACTACGGTGCGTCAACAGGAAGATTATGAAGTGATACAGTGATGTGAAATGAAAAGTAATAAACAAATAATAAACTATGGATGAGAGAGGAAAATTAGCTCATAAATAAATGAGTGTGCACATGCTATTAAAACAACAGGTATCAACAACAAGGCATCTAATACCGCTCCTACCCCCAAAAGTACCCTTTTTCCTTCAGGGGACCCCAAAACTATATTTCTAGAGAAATTTTGACATAGAGATTTTGGTTGGAATGTAATATCTAATCTATTACGTACGTGGCAGGGGAAATGAGAATACAGTGGAAAATAATGACAATAATTGCACTGGACAACAATGAAAATGTTTCGGGCTTAAAAACAGTGAATTTACCTGTATTTACATCTGCTGAATTCAAAAATCACCATAAAATGGTAGATTAGCTCTTGTTTTGAAGATAAAGTGACATTTCATTTTTAGAGTGAAGATTGTACATTTGGGGAAATTTTTTTGGGAGTTGGCACACCTGTCAAATAACAAAACACAATCAGAATGAAATTTTGGAAATTAAGTGATGCAAAAGTTAAGGAAGGTATTTTTGTCGGACCAAAAATAAGAGAACTTGTAAAGGATCCTGCATTTGACCAAATTTTGAAGGGGAAAGAAAAGGAAGGTTGGAAAGCCTTCAAGTGTGTTGTTCATGGATTTTTAGGCAACAAAAGAGATGACAACTACAAGTATTTAGTGACAGTGCTCCTACAAAAACACCATAATTTCGGATGCAACATGTCCCTTAAGAATCATTTGCTCCACTCCCACCTAGACTTTTTCCCTCCTAGTTGTGGAGCTGTTAGTGATGAACATGGGGAGAGATTCCATCAGGACATTTCTGTTATGGAACAAAGATATCAGGGTCGTTGGAATGAAGTAATGCTTGTGGATTGCTGTTGTTCTTTGTATAGGGATTCTGCGGAGCTCGATCACAAGAGGCAAGTTAAAAGACGACGAAGTCAATAGGCCACCACATGATTCTCTTCAGTCACGACTATCTGCGAAGTATTTTTCCAGCAATTTAGAGCTCTTAGCATGTAATTACCAGTTAAAAAAATCAAATGCACTTTCATTGTTGTTAGCATGTATGTAATTAAAATGTATCCTTTTCTCTCAATATGTTAATATGTAATACTCCCACCTTGTGTATATCATAGAAACTAGAGATAATAAAACTTTTTCATTGTCATATTTGTTTTTCTCAACCCAAAATTAGTAGCAATTGCCTCATGAAGTATTCGAAACATTTAAAAATTATTTTTTTTTTTGTTGCCCAGTGTTGCTGAAGAAACAAAGATAGCCAACTGTACGTTATACCACTGTAATAAAAACACCAAGTAGTGAAAGGAAGCGAAGGCAAGTCTCACTAGGAACTGGTTCAAGTCGATTGAGTGGCTAGAGGTTAAAAGTTAACTGCAAAACCTGCTCGGGGAAAAAAAAAATGTAACATTACACAAAACTTCCTTAGCAAACCTTGCTGACGCTCCATTTTTTAACGAGAAATGTGAAAGTGAGCGTAATACTATTATCTAGGAACACGATATAAACACCCTATTTATGTTCAGCATGCATCATTAACTACATTTCGCAACCAGTACAGCATGGAAGAAGTTTCCCATACGTCTATAAATCACAGGAGTCATGGACATTTTGTGATTACTGAGCGACTTAATCAGCAAACCTTTGTGTATCGGTTAAAACAGCCACTTATGTAGCTGACTTCGAAGTAAATGTATGTAAAGAGAATGTTCTTAACAAGTGAAAGGTCCGGGGTTCAGATTTGGATTGAGTACGTGCCTGTAAACAGCTGAGAGCGGCACCTGGACATATTATTTGAACACATAACCTCTGACTCACGCTCTTTCTCAACCTCTTGCTCGATAAAGCATCTTTTGAATAAAAGGGTGGGGCTGTTGTTTGTAGATGATTAACTGATAGCTAAAACTAACAGCTACGTACAATTAAATGGGGCAGCTAAAAGTCTTATGTATCCCCAAGCTAAGCAGTAATGCTTGGTACTCGAATCCAGGAGGTCCGGGTTGGATACCCTGTGACCGACGAGTCGTGCAAATTGAAGTTCGTTTCCTTTCCTTTCCGCAGCTTCCATTTCATTTTATCTTCAATTCAATCCTGGTTTACCAGTTCAAAGTGTTTCCAAAGGGTAAGTATGACGCTACTGCGTGATAAAATTTGCGCTCTCTCGGCGCAGGGGCGGCGTTGTGACCACCTGTCCCCTTCAGCTGCTGTGGTTCGAACGCTGCGGACCTCTGATACTCATGGTACCTCTGATCTTACCATAAGGAAAGCTGGAGAGCTAGTAGACGGGGCTAGACACTGTCACTTCCACGGAGTTGCCCGGTAGTCACCCCGTAAGGGTTGATGAACGTAAGTGGCATGTCACATTCGTCCTGGCACCTACTAGGGGAGTCGTACGAGAGCTGTTCAATAAAGAATGATCATGATTTTTTACGGTCATAGTTTTTAGCACTAAAATTCAATCTTATTATATTCGGTTAGCTTAATGTGAAACAAACACGCCGTAGTAATTTCATTGTTGGTACTCCTGGTTCCCGCCTGTGAGAA
The DNA here is from genome assembly GCA_030765055.1 of Mantis religiosa. Taxonomy (NCBI): domain Eukaryota; kingdom Metazoa; phylum Arthropoda; class Insecta; order Mantodea; family Mantidae; genus Mantis; species Mantis religiosa. Next base: position 42,531,955 of record CM060959.1, on the reverse strand, counting down.
CCAGGCAAGTTCAGACATGTTCAGTATAGCCTACCGCTGCAATGGAGGTAACACGCAGTTAAACTTAATGTTAGAGGAAGATCCGGAGTTTATTTCAAACGTAATCACTGCTGATGAAACTTAGCTACATCATTTTGATCCTGAGAGCAAACAGCAAAGCTCAGTGTGTAAATCTCCTTCATCACCAACCCACAAATAATCAAAAGTGGTTGCTTCTACTAGGAACGTTATGGCCATCTCATTCTTTGGTGTAGTGTTTAACGCCCGCTTTTACTACATGCGGCACCGCAGGCGATGACACTGATGATACATGAGATGAAGATGGAGCACCGGTGGAATGAGATGGCGGGGGAAACCGGAGATCCTGGAGAAAACCCGCCCCAGCGCCGTGTTGTCCACCACAAATCTCACTTTGCGGACGCCTGGGATCGAACCCGGGCCGCCTTGGTGAGAGCCAAGCGGTCTAACCACTGAGCCACGGCGCGGCCTATCTCATTCTTTGATATTCATGGAATGGTTTATCAGCATTTTGTACCTGCACACACATCAGTAACCGGACAATACTACAGGGAAATTCTAAAAACATTGCAAGTCCATAACAGGCGCAAAAGACCACATTTCCGAGAAGCAGGCCGGATGCTGAAAACCACGATAATGCGCGGCCGTGTATTGCCAATGTTGTTCCTGAATATCTTGCAAAACTCAACGTGAAATGCATCCCTCACCCTCCCTATAGTCCGCATTTAGCCCTATGTGCCACTTTTCTATTGCCTAACTTAAGAAACGCCTTCGTGGAAGGCATTATCCATCTTCAGAAGCAGTGGTGAAGGCTGCAGAGGCGATTTTGAAGGATTTCTCAAAAAATGGTTTCCAGCATGACTTTGAATACTGGTAGAAATGCTGGGACAAGTGCATTGCATTTAGGGAATACCTTTTTGAGAAGGACCATCAAAATTATGAGGATGAGTAAAGGTACGTTGTCAATAAATTTGTGATCATTCTTTATTGAACAGCCCTGGTATATAAATTAAACACAACCCTAATGGAAAACCCCAAGGAGGAAAGCCGTTCTTTTTGTGACTCCCTGTGTCTCTGAGAAGCGCAGTTAGATAGCCATTTCTTGCTTTAGTTCCTATGTTCCCTCAGGGAGACCTATGTCGAACCCCGTGATGAAGAAACCTGGAGCCGAAATGGATTTTTTTGACGTTAAGCTCTCCATGTTGGTTGGCGCCCTTTGTTACGGGTGAGGGTCCTGCTGGGCACTGCCCAGGTCTAATACAGTAATCTAATATAGACTGTGTACATAGAATAATAAATCAAGTGATCGAAATTAATTACCTTGGATATAAGATTACACACATAAACAACTTACCTATTTAACTGTACTTTCGTAGCAATCATGAAAACAATGGATAAAGGCCTAGAATCAATTATATCATCTCCTCCCCTTTGCGAAAGAGTGGGAGGTCTTAGGCGGTTTCATGTGTAGCCCACATACCGGAGGTCTGGGTACGATTCCCGTGGCCAACCCACCTCACCCATTGGTTTTTTCGGGGGGTTTCCCGAAGTCGCCAGGCAAATGCTGGGTAGGTTAAATGCATTCCCAGAATTTCTGTCTCGGCGTTGCATGGCAGAATGATCTGCTCTGAGTAAACCTTCCTTCTCCGCCAGGACGGTTTCCAGTCCTGGTCTGGTGGGGACGTTTCCGAACCACAGTAGGATCCGTTATATAGCCTCCGTGGAGCTCTCCAAAGGGCAAGACCTAGAGACTAACAAGCCCCTCCCCCCCATCTGGTCCGAAAACACAAGACGGGTGGAAGTGGATACGCCACTTACGTGTGTTAACCCCACAGGGAAGACTACCAAATAACCTGGTGGGATCGCCTGGTGATCTAGCACACCTTCTACTAGCTATGCTGGCTAGTACGCGGGAATATATGGATTCATAAACAAAGCATTATTTGGTACATATTTATTTATAATCGAGCCTTGTAGTACCTGTATAAGGAAACTTTTATTCAACCATTGATTAATTTTAATTAATATAGTAGAATACCTTTATTTCCTATATGTGTTACGGTGCTTTTGTTGCTTTTTTGTTAATTTTACAAATGAGAATATCAAATTTCTGGGTTGAGCGTAATCTTCCTCTGCTTTCAGAGATAGTAAAAATATTTGTAACGTTTCTTCATGTCACCATCTATGAACAAGTGTACATCTTCCAGACAATGCAGGTTGTTTGAAAACGATATTGAACAATTATAGCCGTTGTGTAGTTTATACATGATCTTGTGATTAGGCAGCGCAGGTACCACTGGTGTGCGAACCTCAAAAGTTGTTATTGGGACGCACCGGCCACGAAAACATTACTCCTTGCTCTTTATCAGTGACGCTAGCCTCGCTTTCGGGTAATAGGGCAAAGGGCAGTTACTCGTGAAAATGTCGAATAATGACTTGGCCAGTTCCAAGGCTGCTCATTTTGCTATGATATTAATTGTATAGTACTTTCAAACAGTTACTGTAAAATCAACACCTTCCTTTTCATTACAAAAGCTTTATTTAGTATTATTAAAAACACTGAAATAAAATTCTTGTCTCATTGCATAAGACATTTAGTTTTGGTTATCTTTATCTACAATTCTTTGATGTTTTCTCTTCCGAGTATCATTTAATGCTTCCATCCTCAATCTTGCTAACATGAACTTCCCTCTAAAAGGTTTAAGTTGCATATGTCCACCATCATGGACTGCTATAACGGAATTTCGGAACACGTTAAACACTCATAAGCAATAATTGAGCAATTGCTTCTTTATTGCGGTTTCATAAGCCAAAGAAATTCTTAATAGTAGCAAGCTACTGCGGAGTATGTCGGTATATTTACAAACAGTTGCAGCACGCGACACGACGTGTGACCTATACCTGCGAACTCCGATAGCGTGAGCCACGCATCGTTGTTTCTGTCACTGCCTAATCCACACTCACTCTGGAACACTTTTTATACGGCTTTATTGGTGGTGAAAGCTATCTATATTGTCACCCGAACGTTGGGACTTCCTGTGGAGCCGGCCGGCGATGGGGCCGGACGGGAGGCGTTCGCTCACGTCCACCCATTTGTCTTATAGCGGTAATGAGGGGTGGCTGTGCCGTCTCTTTCCGCTCGCCCTGAGTTCTCGAACACACAGGATATTTCATCTAATCCGGAACCTTCTAGATTGGTCAATTGGTCCTATATAAGCAACGCGTCGGGCCGGAGGTCAGTCAGTTCTTGGCGAGCAGCGTAGGGACGCCGTGCTAGGGTACAGACGAGAAGACTGTGTACGTGCATCGGAGGAGCGTACATAATTGCGAGAGCAATGTGGAACTGTAACGGACGAACTGGTGAACCGTAATTGTGTGCATTACGTAATTCTGTGTAATTGGCAAGTGGTCAACTGTAAGTCGGTGGAAATAAAGAACTTTTTGAGTTTGTGCAATTGGACTTTTAATTTCACGAACCCACAAAGTCACAATATGTGTAACATACATACTGAAAAACTCTTGGGGAGGGAAGGATATATAGATATATGTAGTAAGTTAGGGCGAGAAGGTTTTGCTTGGGCGAGAACAGGAGTGAGAATCTTGAAAGGTATAGGTCAAGAGAGGGAACTAGATAAATGTCCATTGTGTTGAGAAGAGAATGCAGATTTCCATTGTATTCAAAGTCAAACAAAGTCAAACAACATTTGTCAAACAAAGACTACACTTTGTAGTCAAACAAAGTTATGGAGAGAGCAGGCTTGGCTACGTAAATGGGACAATTTGGGGGGTGAAGTAGTAATTAGAAAACTTTGTCAGTAAAAGGGGAATAGAACAGGAGAAATATAGGGAATTATTTAGGGAAAGTTAAAGAGAGACGGCTAAGACCAATTAAAAGAAAAATATAGAGTGGGATAAATGAAATGGCAAATTCTGTAAAAAGGAGTAGAGGGCCTCTAATACACAAAAACCTAGGGTTAGGTGTATGGGGACCGAATTATTAGTCAATGGTGGGCAACATAATAGGATTTTCAGGATTTAGGAATATATGGCATTTTTCAGTATGGATTTTATAATTGTAATCTTGATTTTGTATTTCCATTTGATGTTGCAAAAGTAAAGATGAGAAATAAATTACAAATTACTGAACAAATACCGCTATATGTTCGTTCGGTGCCTTTTGAATATCTCTTTAAGTTTCCAAACTAGAAATTAAAATGTATTCCTCTATCCAATTCAAATGCATGCATTGAATTTGTAGTAATGCTAAAACTAGATATATGGTAATTTAAAATAGTTAATTCAGAATTTTTAACCTCTTTTCATGTCTGGGTTGTCAATGATATCCTTTGGAACGCGGTGTTTGAGTTATATTTACTGATAGATAAAAACTGAGCATATACACGTAAACACAAAAGACCTTATACTAAAACTGCAGTAACCTTGAGCGGATAATCGTGCGACAACTGTTGATGATATTGTGTCTGGCTTTGTTTCCATGTTAGCGCATAATCAACAGCGCCTGCGACCCGTAACCTATTGTAAAAGGACACAGAAAAGGCTTTCTCTCGGGTATTACGAACGAGGTCTAAACAAATCAGGCGGAACTTGAGGAAATGTCATTAGCACGTCTTTATTTCTGGAGCAGGTGGTTTAAAATTTATTTTTATTTTATGTATTACTGCTTAGCTATACGTACAGGAAGTAATGCATTTCAAACAAAAATACGATTAGGTTAAATACATCCCACCAATTTCCTGTACCTCCATTTCATCCCCATTATCATTTCATATCATCTCTCATCTGGAGGTCCCTTTCAGTGTAGAGGTGTCGGCGGGAGTATCGGCGGTGCATGGCAGAATGAAATGCAAAGTGAACAGACGGTTGCCGGTTTCCGCACCTAGGTCCTGTGGTGGGACAGTTTCCGAACCACAGTAGGGGGGACGTCCGTTGTCGTGGCCTACCGGGAGAAGTTACCATGTAAATGAAATGTAGAGACCCTGCCCTATGCGCCATCGTGGCTCCTTGGTACGCACTTTCTATCTCTTCCCGCCTCAACTTTCCTCCCCGCAGATGCCCCACTTGGAGGTATAGGTACAATAAACCAAATGTGGTTTCCCTGCTGATTCCCCTCCGAGTTAATCCAGTTATCGGGTTATCCGTCGTCTTCTTGGTCCTCCTATGTCACTAATCTCTGTTTCATATAACCTTGCCCCGCTGAAATGAATCACTCCACGTTCAACAACCCTCCCCCTCGCCCTAAATGGCTAATGCTTTCGCGTCATAGGCCATAGGCGGTGCCTTCCCGTCACATTTAAACCTGCAGTAAATGTCGTAATAATTGCCAGGAAGATAGATAAAATCATACAAATAAGAATATGAAGGCATGCAAAAATACAAGTTTATAATGAACTGAGCAAATTGAAACAGAATGACTGAGCAATGAAACTGAAAGAGTTTATAATGAAAGGCCTTTGGCCTTTTCCACTGGGAGTTTTAACCCAGCACACATACCTTTCAAAAATGCTTGTTTTTCAGTCTTAAAAGTCGTGTCACACCATACTTTACTTTTCGTGTGTTCTTCGTGTATATTTAGTGATTTTTATCTCGGTGCAGTGTGGTTGTCCTTAAATAGCGTCTTCGCCACACAGCAATATTGCCTGTGTCTTTTAGCACATTTTTCTTGCCTCTTTTTTCATTCACAAATCCCAGCTGTATAAGCAATCTGCTGAAATTTGGTAAATCTGCATCCTCGTTTACAGCAGACGAAATGTTACTTATGTTAGGGAGTTCGTTTCTAAAGAAAAACTATACACATGACGACGCACAACACTTTTCACGTATTTTCTCCGAGCACGCACTTTTGTTTATTCCTGATTTTGCCTGGAGTGGTAAGTTTTCCTGTTTCCTCAATTTCATGTCGCGATGTTCATACGGATCTAACACTCACACCTGCAACTTCAGAGCACAGCTGTTCGACTTCTCTCGCTGACAAAGACGGATTCTTCTCTGTGAGTGCATTAAACACATGCAACACAATTCTTTTTTCGCCTGTTTGTAAATAATTATCCTTGCGATACTTCAGCGAAAAACTGGCGGTAGACTCTGCCATTATACATATAATAAGTACATGCGCAATAAACGATCAATAAAATAATTTAGCTCCCGCACTCTCGAATGGCGATGCATGACTAATCCAGTTCAAAACAAGGTCAGTGATAAAAGTCATATAAACAAATGTCACCACTACCGCTAAATCACGTGCTATCGTGCCATGTGCTTGAGAGCAAAGGAACCTCCTCTTTACTTCATTTAAGAATTAACGTGCATTTCGGATAAATCAACTCTGTTGCGTAATATATTTAATTAAAACAGTTACGAAAATATAAATTTGACAATTCTCTTCCAACATATAATGATATATCACCATGTTAAATAACGAACTAATTTTTACCGCACGACAGTCATTACCACAACAGCAACCTATGAGAGGTGATTAGGTCACGTGAACGTTAAGAGATACTGGGCAAGCTTACGTGAAACAAGGTATAGTTCCGTTACGTTTATAATACATTGCTAGCCTAGGTAATCTACAGGCTGGCATTCTCATTACGTGTTCGTCCCATTGCTTCTGCTTGTTTTCCACTCCCAGCTGTGTTCTCATATCCTGGTTTCTAATTCTATCTGTTCTAGTCTTTCTCACCGAATAACACATAAAGTACATTTCTGCTGCTCCTAACCGTCTTTTATTTTGAATTCTCAACGTCCAGATTTCACTCCTATATTTTAAGTCTGGCTTGGATATTACATTATATAGTCTGTTTTATTTCCGTTTTCATATTTCTTCCAAAATATTTCTTAACACATCCATTCAGATTGTTATATTTTACTATAATCATTTCCAAATTTTCTTTTTTTGTTCCGTACCTATCTGACATCCCAAATAATTAATTAAAACTTGATATCTGTTCTACTATTTTGTTGTCTATTCTATTTTCACTTGTCTTCTATTTTTTCCACACATAGCCATAGCTTTAGTTTTCTGAGATGCTATTTTAGTATCGTATTCTTCTATTATTTCATTCAAGACATTCACCAATCTTTATAAAGTATCTTTAGTATCTATTAACAATATCTGATCATCTCTGAATAATATTGTTTTTATTTGCTTCTCTTTGTTTAGGTGGATTCCTTTCATGTTTCTCTCAACCATTTTCACAAAATTCTATTCAAATAGCAGAGGTGATAATCCTTATCTTAATCCTTCATTTGTTTGAAGGATATTTATCATTCCTGCGCAAATCTTAGTTTCAAAGATTTAATCACATTAATTAAGATGTGTGCAACTTAAAAACGGTAAGTCGGTTGGTATATAAGTTCTTCTTCCAAGATTTACAAGCATATCCCCCCACTCTAAACTACACTTAGCATTGACAATTTTTCGAAACGCTTTATTTTGTAAAAAAAAATGGCTCTAACGAAAATTCATAAATTCTACAATTTGTATAATATATTTATAATTGATTACACATTCTGTCAAGAAAGTACCGGGATGTCATCATACATAAATCTCGTATAAGTTGGAATTCGAAATTATAGTTCTTGCTAAGTTGGTACATCTTTCCTCTATACCCACGCGGAGGTTGATCTTTGTCACTAGTTTGTTCATAGGGCGCCATTTTGTTAGTGCATCTCAAAGGTGTGTTGCGATTTTACAATGAATGAAAATACTGAACAAAGAATATGTCTCAAATTTTGCATTGCAAGTGGTATTTCGTGTGTCGAATAGCTGAAAATGTTATAGATGGCTATATCAAAATCAGTTGCGTATGAGGGGTACAGTAAATTCAAAAGTGGTCGAAATGTGGTGGAATATTTTGCCTCGCTCTGGTCGGCTATCAACAGTTTCAACTGAAGTAAATATTGTCACCCATTTTATCGGAAGGCACGACCAACTGACAGCTGAGTGGGTACAGGAGGCATTCAGACCACGCCTATCCATTTATCGTGTGGTGCTAACTGAAGGGATGGTTGGGAGGGTATCGCGGGCCACTGTACCGTCTCTTTCCCCTCCCCCTGACGTCTGGAACAATCGGGATGATGTTCCGAGCCACGAAGCTTCCAGAAACAGCAATATTCCTATATAAGGGCAGCAGTGGACGAGTCAGTTCAGTTCTTGGCGAGCAGCCGTGAAGAGCGCCGTGCTAGCGAACGGACTGGAAGACTGCGTACGTTTATCAGAGGATTGTACGTAACTGCGAGTGTGCAGTGTTCTTGTGACAGACGAACTGGTGGATCGTAATTGTGTGCGCTACGTAATTCTATGTGATCGGCAAGTGTTCCAACTGTAATTCGGTGGAAATAAAGAACATTTTGAGATTTTGCAATTGGACTTTTAATTTCACGAACCCACAAAGTCACAATATAGCTAAAGTTAAGGAAATGGTATCTGAAATCGTCATTTAGGTCTAAGAAAGATTGATTACCTGGGTGTTATGCGACGTTTGAGAGAACAAATTTCTGACCAACAATTCAAAAAATCTCATCAAACAACCAGAGTGTTCACCTGATCTGGCTCCCAGCCGACTTCCTTCTCTTTCCAAAACTCACATTACCACTTCGAGGCACCCGTTTTCAATCGAATAAAGGCATAAAGGAGAATTCGAGGCGACAATTGATAAAGGTTCCAAAAAATGGCCTACAAAAGTGTTTTGATAATTGGATTATTTGTTGGCATAAATGTATGATTACGGAACGGGCCTACCTTGAAGGTGATAAATAAAATTGCATGAATAATGAATATTATATATATATATATATATATATATATATATATATATATATATAATTTGGTGTGATACCACTCATTTTCAAAATATTATTTAGATATTTCGTTTACCTAGAAAACTAATTTATGTGTGTAATTGATGAATAAATGAGCTGTGCATGTTACGCCTTGCAGATACATTTTAGTCTCAGTGTACCTATGATCTATCCTTCTGCCAGTCCAGGGCAATTCTGGAGGAAACCATGCATGAGGTAGATGTACGTACTGTAAGGTAAGCTTTGTTGCCTGCAATTACATAAGATTGCTTGAAACAGTGTATTCACGTGACCACGCATACACATGCGCGTGCTGCACGCCATGTAATTGTGTGTAATCAAAGGACCTATATTCACTTGTAAGAACATATTCTTAAAAGCGTTTACTCTTATCTGTTCTTCATATTATTCGAGATAAACTTTTGTGGAATGTCTTAATTACCTAATAAATACGTAAAATATGAAGCTATATATATATAGCAATTTGTAACTTAAAACTTCATTTATATTATAAGAAATGATGAAATTTTCTTATAAATTGGCCGGTGATCGCGATTTCATGTAAAACTTATACACATCGTCAGCCGAAACAAAGCTGTCGCCATCATTACTAACACTAGATGTTAATATGTTCTTGTTAGCACTACCAACATCTGAAAATAAAACAAATTTAAAAACAGAATCGACTACCGGCATTTGAAAATTTATTACGCGATGTTTGTTTTTTAAAATAAATATCTTTTCCCAAACCATAAAATTTATCGGACAATTTAATTGTTTTAATAATTTATCTTCTGGATTTACTTCATGGTTAATTGGACCAAAAATGATCTGCTATGGCCGATTTATCAGTCTGTTTATACTTAATGTTACGAAAATTGTTCTTTCGTTCTGGTTTCTAAATTACGTTTTGTCTTTCCAATATAAACTTTATAACAATCGAAACAACTGAACAGGAATTTGAGTCTATTCGTTGTTAATTTATTTTCGTCTTCATCAGCCGTTCTGTTGCAATTTGGAACAGGATTTCTATGTTGGACGCACAATTCTTTCTCTTCTCGTGTGAGTTTTTGCGGCTATCTGTTTCTTCTGGTCACCAATTGTACCATCTTATTCCAAATAAGAGT